>OY744529.1:55761982-55769482 GCA_963556195.1 Sepiola atlantica | reverse complement strand
CTGGTTTGGTCGGATTTATTAAGCGAGTGCAAAGGTTATTGTTAAAGTTACTTTTGTGGTCTTAAAATAAGATAAAGGCTTCCTTAGGTTTTAATTTACTAACTTTATCGCTTATTTTTAGTTCATCTGTGATTTCTTTACTTTCAGTATTTATTATATCTATGTAATTACGTTCGATTGTATCTATTTTTTGTAGTTTTTCGTAATGTTTTCTGTGAGTAGTTTGTTATACTCTTGTTTATCTATTTTATAAAACTTCCTAGTTTTATCCGCTTTTACGAGGATTTTGTTAGAGTTGTTTATGTTTTTATCGATGGTGTGTAATTGTTTTTGGAAATTATCATGTGTTTGTGAAATTCTAAATCTTTAATTACATTTCAGAGGTCATTTTCAAAGCTAATCATAGGATCATTTGGTTTTGCGTTTTTTAGGCTTTTGAATCCGAAGGATTCTTTTGTATCTATGTGTTTATCTTTATTATTAAGGAAGAAGTGGTCTCGCTATCGCATTCGGTGTATTAGTTCGTCCGTTTTTTAATTAATTTAATAATGTATCCATGCTCTCTATGGTTTTGGAATATTCATAAGTGATGTTTCTAAGTTAACTTTTTCCATATTATTTTTAAGTGGTAATATAAATTTTTGTGAAAGTGCTCAACTGCGTGAGGAGCTAAATATTACTATTTCATGTATCCACATAACATTTTATAACGAAATATAATTTTGTATGTATCAATTTTCAGTATTTACTTCAACAGTGCTCAATGCGTAAATAGAGCTAGGTAGTAAGTTATGAAAATATATTTATGGTAATTAAGCTTCACAGAAGCTCCCGCGTTCCATCCACGGGGGTAATCTTCAGGCTAAAATGCATGGAGTTAGTTTTGTCGGGTGTTTTTATATACACAGCTAGCTAGTTAACCAATCAGATTCTTTGTTGTTCTCTTAACCAATCATTGGGTTTTTAACAAACAAAGATCCGGTTAGTTTTATTGTTCTGTTTTCTTTAGAGTGGCCTATATTCTGTTTCTTTGTGTGTCAATATAATGGGTGAACTTATTTTAACACGTGGTTACTTGTATTTCTATTTTAGGTTTTAGTTTTTAAGTTGTTAGGTTTTAGTTTAGTTGAGTTTTTTTAACTTATTTGTTAGTTAGTTTATTTATTTATGTATTGTTAGCCTAAATCAATGTTATTTTGTGCAGGCAGCTGTTTGCTATCTCTTAATAGATTTTGGGGGTCTTTAAAGTTAGGGTTTGAAATTTCTTATTCAGACATACAGAAATTTGAAATCCGAAAAGTACGGGCTAACATAAGAACAACTCACTATCTAGATACCACGTTAAACTTAAATAAAAAATACGTACGAACGATACCTAAAAGATAACGCCAATCCAATATACATAAATCCAAAGTCTAATCACTCCCATTCAATCATAAATCATATTTCGAATTCTATCGAACGTAGGCTTATCAATAATTCTAGCAACGAAAATGTTTTTAAAAATCAAGCAACATTTACAATAGAGCTCTAAAAAATAGTGGATTTGTTTTGTGCAGTTCTAGGAGGTCCACCCTCCCAGGCTTTGTCTCCCCCTTTGGGGTGGAGTAAGTTTATCGCTTACTGCCTTAGGCGCCCCTACCAGTAAATGCCGACGGAGCTGTATAGCTATTTTTTGTAGGCCAGAGTCCTCACCTTCTAAGGGCTTTGGAAATCCCACTTTCCCGACCTTGTGTCACATCTTACCGCTGTGGGAGGAATATAAATAGCAATAGTGGTAACCATGATACCGAAATTAAATATAAGAAACAGGACTTCAATAATTATAATACAATTAAATATAAAAAAAAACAATCTATTATACACCGTCCTATAACCAGATGCTAAAACTAAACTGGGCAAAAAAATTCCTAAATCTGATTGAAATAGACTTCCCCGTAACCAATTCCCTGCATACAATATTCAATCAAATAACTTCAAACTGTCCTACAGCTGCTGGGAAAACCTAGAAATCATAATTAAGGCACACAATAACAAAATACTAAAAGAGACCAGCAGAGAGGAAGAAAAAAATAACAAATTACATAAAAAAGTGACAAATATAGCAAATATAACACTAAAAAAAGCAAAAATATAAGCACTACAAATAGAAATAAACAAAACCCTAATAGTAATCACCCAAATAGAAAGTAAAAAGTTAACAATAAAGAGAAAAGATGTAACTGCATAACTCCTATTGTTTACCAAGTCACAATACTTGCCAAGGAAATACCGAATAACAAGAAGTACTACGTGGGTATGTTCTCTCTAGATTTTAAAACAAGATATTATGACCGCAAAAACACATTTAAAATCAGTAAACGTCGAATTAAAACAGAATTAGCAAACCACTGCTGGGAGCTCAAAAAATGGACGCTCACCAATAATTGAATGGAAAATAATACGACGGGCCAGTACATGTAGAAATATAGACGACCTGTGTAGATTATGTCTGAATGAGAAATTTGAAATCCTAAGCTTTAAAGACCTCCAAAATCTATTAAACTGTAGAACTGCTATAGCAAACAGCTACCTGCACAGAATAAAATTGCCCTTAGGCGAACAATACATAAATAAATAAATAAACAAACAAATAAGTAAAAAAAAAAACTCAACTAAACTAAAACCTAACAACTAAAAAACTAAAACCTTAAATAAAAATACAAGGAACCACGTGTTAAAATAAGTTGACCCATTATATTGACCCAACAAATAAATAGGATATAAGCCACTATATCGAAAATAATATAGCCACTCTATAGAACAATAAAACTAACCAAACCTTTGTTCGTGAGAAGCTAAGGATTGGCTAAGAGAACAACAAAGAATTTGATTGGTTAACTAGCTAGCCGTGTACAAAAAAACACCAGATACAACGAACTCCATGCATCTTAACCTGAACATTCCCCCGGGGATGAAACACAGGAGCCTCTCTGTAGCTTAATTGCCATAAGTATATTGCCATAACTTACTACCTCGCTCTACTTACGTATCGAACACTGTTGAAGTAAATACTGAAAATTGATACATAAAGAAATATATCTCGTTATAAAATTTCATGTAGATACATGAAATAGTAATATATATATATATATATATATATATATATATATATATGTATATATATGTATGTATGTATATATATGTATATGTATATATATATATATATATATATATATGTATATAATATATATACATATATATACATATATATATATATATATTGTGTATTTAGGCAACATTTTCTCATTAATGCAAACATTGTAAAAATTACGGAATTCGTCAGTTTTATTCTACCTGTTTTTATTTTGTCAATTTTCTGATTGTCTTTTTGTATTAAAATCAAAATAAAATAATACATTTTCCATAGGTTTCACAGGTTTCAGGAACGTTTTCGATTCTTCGTTGAATCATCCTCATGTGTCAAAAGCAAATGAACAAAAAAGCTGGAGAAAACAAGAGAATTTAAAAAAGACATCGGAGAAACGCGCAGAGAACGTTTCCGCATTTGTCCAGGAAGTCGTTGACGATTTAAATAATGTAATGCTATTTGGTTCTGTGATGCCATCCAGCGTTGATGAGTTTATTATTTGGACCCTTTTCGTCGCAGTTGTGTTTAACAATTAATAATGATTTGTCAATTAGTTTAGGAGTGAATGCTATAGATAAAAATATATTAACATATACACATACCTAATTACGGAATATGATTTTGTTCCCTCCTACTTACCTTGTAATCATCACGGGTGGGAGGGGTGTAGGAAGAGGGGGGGTAAGTTGAAGCGTCTCCCTCCTACCTCCCTTTTAATTATTAAGGGTCCGAACGTAGGAGTCTTTTTGCTGGCTGCTGGCAACATGCAAAAGTTTTTTTTTACTTCGCGTTTTAAACGGAATTTTTGTTACATCTATAAATGAGATTTGAAGAAAGTTTGCCCTCAGCCTTCTTAACATATTACTACTATTCCCAGCAATGCTTCAAGCAAACTACCATTCCTTATATATATATATATATATATATATATATATATATATATATATATATATATATATGGTACTAAATTACATTTTTAATATTTTTACCTACGTACGGCGTCGTTTCAAGCTTACGGCTCTCATAAGCGCAAGGAAATAACAATCCAGGACAGTCACAGTACGCGAACCCGGTTCACAGAGACGTCTTGAATCTGTAAGTGTTCTCTTTTGTCCCATAGACCACGGGAGAATTTCACGTGATAACGGAGAAAGTAAGTTATATTTATACTGAAAGCGGCGAGTACAACTATCAAGACATTCGATAGGATTCAACGACAGAACCGGAGTCTTGCACTTAAAATTAACAGTAAGAAAAATATATCATATCATGTGATATAGAGTTTCATATAAGATTGTTAACATGGAACAGCAGCAAGTCTATCGTGCCAAGTACCCATAGTTCGTCGTCAGTGGATTTTTATTTTTAATCTTTCTAACATTTAATTTTACTTAAAGGAGCTTCTTGCAATATTACATTCTATTTTTAATATTTTACCCTTCAAACGAATAACAATCTCGGACGGTCACAGGGCGCGAACCCGATTCACAGACACACGTAAGGCCACGGGAGATTGTCACGTGATTATATATATATATATATATATATATATATATATATATATAGTATATCATATTCTATTACAGCATAGTAGTATTTGTTATTAAAATGTAAAAATATCTAAACATATTGTTTAATTCTACTATCCAATCTTTAAAAAGTACGGCTAGTATACTTAGAATCCGCACGTAATTGACACATTAAAGCTATCAGGATGAAATACATAATTCGGATTCTTCTTTTGGTTATTTAAAGATTAAATTTCTTGAAAGCTCACATATTTTTTAAGCATTAAATGCCAATTCATTCAGAAATATAAAACTCGTATTCAATAAAAGCCTTACACATTTTTGAATGGGTACTCGAATATTAATTATACATCCCACGGCTGTTAATCCTTACTTTACTGAAAAACTCTCTATGAAACAGATGTAGCCTTAAAAATGTCATCATTTGAAATATGAGAAAACGGAATTAAAAACGTAACCATCCATGTTACATTTATGCATGCAGTTATTTTTAGCAAGTTTAAGGTTTCGTAACCATTCGGTAAAAAATGTAGATTTATTCTTTTAAAATTAACAGTAAGAAAAATATATCATATCATGTGATATAGAGTTTCATATAAGATTGTTAGCATGGAACAGCAGCAAGTCTATCGTGCCAAGTACCCATAGTTCGTCGTAAATTGAAATAGATGTTTTCTATACAATTAACGAGAACTATGTTTGTAAGTTATTTCGTAAGATTACTTGACGCTAAGGCAAAACATATTTTTTCTTCTGAGGAAAAAAACTTCAGTTTTGACTGAATGAATGCGTTTCTGTCAGGCAGCATTTGCTCACCGCTGACAAGTTATGGACTTCGGTTCTTCCGAATCAAAAAAGCAGTGTAACTGTGCAAATGTGTGTGTGTGTCTGTGTTTGTTCGTTCCCATAATTCACAAGTGTCTAGAAACCTTTGATCTCTGGATGCCAATCCTTGAATAAGAGAATTTGCTACAAGTTTTTTTTTTCTTTTCGGAAATCCGTCATTATAACACTTATATTTTGTCCGGTTCTCTATTCTTTTACAGAAGGCATTGCATTCTTACATTTTCTGAACTAAATATACTTGCTATACATTTTTGTATGTTATTTTAATAATGGAAATGTATTTCCGACAGTATCCAGTATGCATTCAGTTGGTTTGTTATTGATTCTATTGTTTGCGCGGATAATAATACTAACTGAGCGATTATTTGGGTGGAAGCAGAGAAGAGAGAATACCACAAAGTGAAAGATCCTTTACAAGTCTTAGTTTTACTTCGAGGTATTCTCTGCTTATATCCAGCCCCGCGGCCTCAATAATCGCTCGTTTCGTAGAAGTATCAGAGCCAACAATAGCATCAACAAAAAACCCGACTTAATACAGAACATACTATATGTAGATCTATATTTACTTATAATATATTTATTTAGGGAACAACTTGTTAGCTCCTTACATCAAGTGGTGCTATGCCTTTGTCCGGGGAGATCCAATAAAAATTAAGCAGAATACTTTTAAACTGATAAAGTTGGCTGGAAGTAGTGAAGCCCACTCATTTTATAACAATCGTTTTATAAATAATCACTCATGAGAATGTTTATTTCACGAAAGCACCAAATATTTTCTAAGAAAAAAAAAACATGAAAAAAATTCAGGACTTAACCATTTTAATGTCTTCAACACGATATGTTTACATGCAAATTGTCGACAAAAATGTTCACTTTTAAAACTAGATGAGTGTTAGATCCGTTTATCCGTATCATTACATTACTGTATATATCTACAACCATTTGCTTACGTTTTAATACGTATTTATATAAAGCTAGATTTGTGTATGTAAGTCTGCATCTATACGCAAGTGTGGTGTGCATTTATAAGCAGTACACGTTTTCATGATCCAATGTTGGGTCTCTTCATAATGGACAAAGATTTGGTTACAAACTCTCGTGTTAATTGCCATTATATCGTTCCCCATAATATAAAACCGAATACACGGAAAAATGCAATGAAACCAAACACTTGCTTGATGTGAACCAGAAATTGCATAGTACTTTCATTAATATCAACATGTATGATAATAATTAAAGTGTGTTATGTGGTGTGCTATCGAATCTAAAGGTAATTGTATAAATCTTGGCATTAATACTGACGCAATCTTTGATATATATATATATATATATATATATATATATATATATATATATATATATAATGTATATAATAGCTGTATATTCTCGGTGTTGTACTTTTTTAAACAGAACTCTAAAATAAAAATTTGGTAAACTCTAAATCAGGGGCGAGCAACCTCCGGCCCGCGGGCCACATCCGGCCCGCTAAGGCTTAGCGTCCGGCCCGCCATCCTGCTGTGCTTTATTATTGCAATCCGGCCCGCGGACCTCCCAGTAAAACTCATATCATTTTGTGACATAGACGTAAAAGTGGGTTTCAATTAAGATTTACAGTGAGATAAAATGTATGAATATCAGCGAGCGATGATGCATGTGTATTTCATTTTTATTTAACTATTAAGAGATAAAAATATAAAAAGAGAAAGAGGGGCAAAGAGGTAACGTGAGACGAGAAAATGGCATGAAACATAGAACCTATGTGAGGTGTGTCAAAACGAATGCTGGATTAACTTGCTACTTCCCCGTCATTATTTTTTATGATTCCAAAATGGCTTTTCGTCGGCGACTTTTATAACATCACATACAGAAGTCTCTTGAGAAAAAATATCAGATTTGTAGAGTGTTCAATGCAATTTTTGTACAATTTATTCATGTAAACCAAATATAGTAATTCTGAGATTTCGTTTTTCACTCTGGCCCGCGATCTCCTTCCAA
>OY744529.1:55726982-55759482 GCA_963556195.1 Sepiola atlantica | reverse complement strand
CCTTAGGATGGCGCCATTAGGTTGTATAGGGTAGCATAAGACAAATTCTCGAGATTTTTTCCTTGATATTTATAAAATATAGCGTCCAATATGTCCGGCAAATGCGTATTACTCTTAAAATCAATATTTAATTCCCAACAGTTTTGTATAGTAATTTAATAAAAATGTGATTGATCCATAAGAGGTAGTTCTCAATCTAACAACTGGAAATGTAGTATTTTCAAGATCGCGTTCACGATGACTAACTGTAAAATGCTCATAATTTCTGATATAATAAAACAAGCATTGTTTAACAATACAATGTCGTACTAACCGTGCTTATTACTATATCAGTTTGCCGTGGACACACACACACACACACACACACACACACACACACACACACACACACACACATATATATATATATATATATATATATATATATATATATATATATATATACTAGCAAAACCCACCCGCCCTCTGGGCAGCAATTACTCGAAGATAGGGGGGTACAGTAAAAATGTATAGGTATGTTTATATTTTTAAATATTAATTTTAAAGTTTTTGTTTACCGTTGGAGGAAAATAATTAATTTTAAAAGAAAGTGTATGTAATTTAGGGGTTCATGAATATAATGTTTGAAGCAATATTTTAAAAAAATGAAGAAATACATCATTTTTAGTAGAAAAAAAAATTAAACAGGTTTTCAATTCCATCCAGGAAGAAAGAAAAAAGCTAACCTTATTTCAAATACAGATTGTGTGTACATGTGTTTGGTTTGGTTTAGATTTTGGGTGCGAATGGAGTGATTTTTTAAAATAAAACTAAGCTAAAAGATGACAAAACGTTTAAAATTAAATCAACTTCCCTTTGAAAACTTTATTTTGATAATTCAATAAAAAATATAACTACTTAGAACATTAACAGAGTGTAGTATCTGTTCTGATGTTACACTTTGTCTATTCTGTCTTCGGTCAGTGAAGGTGAAGTTCTTTTAGACTGAAGCAATTTTAATTTGTATTCCAATCAAAACTGCTCCTTTTGTGGGAGCTGTATTAACCCACATAAAAAAATCGACCCTGTGTCTAAATTTGCCCTTGTGGGGAGGCAAGTCAATAGGAACATCTGTTTTGGGACGTTTTTCTTGTACATTATGCACGTTTTCAGCGTCCGAAATTCTCTTTCCAAAAAGCCGACATTCTATACGATCATTCGATTTGTAGTGTTTAACTTACATTGCAATTTAAGATGTAGTAACAAATGTTGATAAAGATTTAATTTAATATCGATTCTCTTTTTGAAAGAACTAAGTATTTCGTTTTTCTAACTTTAATATTAGGGAACAAACAGTCTTAAATCACACGCAGGAAATGAAGATAAACATATCTCTTTAAAAAAAATCGATATCAAATGTAATTCTTTATGGTTATTTTTACTTTGTTACTACAGCTTAAATTGCAATGTAATTTTAAAACTACAAATCGAATAATCGTGGAGAATGACGGTCTTTTGAAGATAATTTAGGACGCTGAAAACGTACATAGATTTATAAAATAAATAAATAAATAAACAACGGAATTTAAATTTGTAAATTAATCGACAAATTTTAATTTTACAATTAGAACTTAGTTGAATGTTTTCCAGTTCGATAGTTCATCTCAAAAAAAAATTATTGTGGGCAGTATTTTTGTTTTTGTACTCATATTGCCAAACATAAATACGAAAAACAGTTTCCATTCTAATTACGTCCATGTAAAATAATTCAAAACATTTTAAGAAACGTTTTGGTAATTTATCCTTTTTCTTATTAAATCACTTCAAATAATTACTGTTAATATCTACAAAATAATTGCATATATATAGGGAAAATAGCCAACTAAAATTATAAGTATATAACGCCAAGCAGTAATTTGTTATAAACAATTTTAATAAATAATCATGCAAATTAGACGTACATAAACTTCTGTTTGGATCTTTAATCTCAAGTATACATGCAGTTTTTTCGAGTAGAATTTTGTATTATTTACTTAAATAACATAAAGTCCTGTTGTATGTAATATAGGTAGGATGAATGAAGAAAAAATCACATTTATTCATATATATATATATATATATATATATATTTATATATATATATATATATATATATATAATTGATCAAATTCAAATATGTTAATAAACATAAAACCAATATTTTCGAAAAGATGTAATTATATATATATATATATATATATATATATATATATATATATATATATATATATATATATATATATATATATATATGTGTGTGTGTGTGTGTTTTCTTAAGCAACACCTAACTAAAAAACACAGTAGCCACACCTCTGTACCTGCTCCCTAGCCAATTGCCCCGATTTCCAACTCTGGGCTCTGATTTCGCACTCACACAGTTTACAGACTACAGTGTGTTAAGTGCCAGAATTTCTTCGTCGGTAGCACTCTTAGGCCTCTGCACCAACGCTTCAAGGAACACTTGTACACCCGTATTTCTTCTTTTTATAAACACATCTTATCATGTGGCATGACACAACGCATTATCGATGTCCGAATCCTTGCCTCAGTTAGAAACATCGGTAATCTAAGGATATCAGAAGCTATTCTTATCTCTAAACATAGACCATCTTTAAATAGCAGATCCGAGCTTTGTTCCCCCTTCATTCTTTAAACCCACGCCTCTTCCTAGATCATTTCAACTCTACTAACATTGGACCATGCTTTATACTCTTTGCTCCTTTGTCTCTACCCGATCCCAATGATCCCAACCATCTATCCACCTAACCCATCTAGATCTCCACACTCTCACTTTCCTTGTTCTTCCTTTTACTCTGTCATTCATCCACCATCCCCTAAACTGACACCCATCTTCCCCTACGTTTATTTCCTCATATTTCTTGTCGATACTCTTCCCAACTACTCCTAAAATTCCTATTCATAGAATAAGTCACCCACACTATTTAAACTTTATTCACATATATTATACTTACACTTAATTAGTTTTATTCACTGTACAATAATTCGTTGACTATGTAATAATAAATGTTAATTTTAATTATATATACACCTTTTTCCCTTCCCTTTTCTTCCAGCAACCTTTTACTCCCACACTCTAAGTTTAGTATAATGTAACAGATGAAGGCTTAAGATAGAATAATTCTATCCTTCTAGCGGACCATGCATCATTTTACGTTACATTTTTATTACCCTTTAACCATTTTATGCAGATCACTAATGATCTCCCTTTAATCTTTACCTGACTATTCGAACCTATATTTAGTATTGCAACACTTAATATAAATATTAAATTTTAAATATTTAATAAAAAAATAAAAAATAAAAATAATAATAATAATATAATAAAAGAAAAAGTCAATAATAAATTAAAAATAAATATAATAATGATAATAAAAAGAACAACAACAAAATAAATTAAATCCAAATATTATTTAAGATTAACTAAATTAATCAGTCTTAGTAATCTATTACATATCTCAACTATTGCATTTGCATTTTCTGCAAGACTTGTCCTTTTTCTGCGAATCTCATATTCCTATTTTTTGAAAAGCAGCGTCCACTTGGCTTTTTTCAACTGACACAGCCAGTCCAACTTTTGTTTTCTTTTTGAAAAAGAGAGGTTGTTACTCTCGAAATGATCAAAGTCTCTACCATTCCGGACCTTTAAATATTTAACAGTAAGCCCATTTTACAATTTACTGTCTTTATATTTAAATTTTGAAATATAAATGAATTGATCTGAGATTTACCGTCTCTAGTCATTTATATTTATTTTTGTTTATTCCACCTTCCGGTTTTTCAACATTGCATTGCTTCTGCCTCTGAATTCTCACCTTCATATTTACTTGTTTACTAGCAATGCTTCAAGCAAACTATCATTTCCTTTTATATATTATCTGATTTTACTCGTTTCTCCTAGTTTTTACTTATTTGTTTCTAGAAGTAATCGTTATGTGTGTTTGCCCTGTACTTTCTGACTATGTGCTACGTTAATGCATCGCTTTTATTTAATCCTATTGTATTTCGATTGTTTGCCTGTTTACTCCTTGCTTTGTGGGTTCCTTGTATAAATTTTAGAGCCGTTATAAATGTACACAAAAAGAATAGGGATCGCTAGAATAGATAGATAATGGAAGAAACGAAGATTGCGATGGTTATCATTTCCTGCCTATAAGCGGTATGATATCCAAAATATAATAGAATCAAAGTAAATACATAAATATGAAAAGAAAAATGAGATATATGAACGTGTATTTTAATAATTTTGCAAGATAAATATCAGTAGGGTCACCCCTAAATTCATAGCCCCTAGATTTTGCAAGAACCGTGTGTATTAAGTAGGGATCGTATGTATGTGGAAGAAAGTTAAGTAGACGCATGCCTTTGAGGAGAAAGATAATATGACGTATGAGGTAAAAAAGCTTCATTCGACAGAAATAGTTAGATATCGAAATATATATATAGTATTTAGTAAGGAATGATACGGATGTGTGTGCGTATTAATATGAATAAATGCTATAATTTAAGTTTAATAGTACGAATGGATGTATATATATATATATATATATATATATATATAGAGAGAGAGAGAGAGAGAGATATATAGAGAGAGAGAGAGAGAGAGAAGGGGGTGTAGCATCAGTGCAGTTCCAACGAGAGAAAAAAGTATATTTAAAGAATTGTGGTTACCAACGCTAGTAAAAAACTTTTTCAATAATTATTTATTATCTTATCATTTTAACATTTTAAGTTTTTTAAATATAATTTCATAACGCGTTTCGAGCATTTATCGTTTATCCATTATGCTCTCTTCAGATGTAAATTCCATTTGATAAAAGTGTTTCATTAGAGAAAACGTTTCATTTTTCTTTCATTTAAAAGTGTCTGTTCCATTTGACAGAAAAAATGTTTGTTCCGTTTGACAGAAAAAAATGCTATCTGGTTGAGATAAAAATATATTCTGTTTGGTCAGTGTTTGGTCATTTAAGTTCATTTGTGTATTAGGTTTTATTGCTTTAATTGCTGTCGGTCAAATCTGTATGGTATGTGTGGGTGTGGTCATTCCCGGTCATTCATGACGGTGTACCTGCTGGGTTTACACACGAATGTGGATGTGTGGGTGGTTGGGGGTGAGGATGTTTGCTTGGTTTTGGAGAGAGAGATTAGTAGAAAAGGGGATGGGTGAGTAGATAGATAGGTAGGGGGGGGGAGAAAAAGTAAGAGAGGGGGAAGGAAGATTGAGGGTAGATAGAAATATAAGTAGAATTATAGATACACATAGATAGATAGATAGATATACACATTCATATTATTTTCTGCATGTGTGTATGAATACACTCACATGGGGTATGTATTCGTTCCATGTGTGAGGGTGTGCAAATGCACACGTGTCCGAGTGCAGATGGGTTCCTGTTTATACATGTGTTCGTACTTGTTTTTATATGTCTGTGGTGTGATTTGTCTTATGATATATTTAATGGTGGGTTGAATTTGTATATGAAGATTTTTTCTTGTGTTAGGAGGTATGAATAGTCCTGAGTTTGGAAAATGGGCATTATCTGGAATTTTCCACTGCTGCATGAGTGTACATGTTTGGAGACAGGCAATTTTCTATTTTCTTGAATTTTGATATTGCTCTTATGGAGGGCCACTCTATTATTGAATGTTTTTGTGGCACCTATATAGTATTTTTTACATGTTATGCATTCAAGTATATATATGACATTTTTAGAGGTGCAGTTTAGATCCTTCTTTATTTTGAAGGTTTGTGTTGGATTTTTGAATGTGTATGTGTTACCTTCTATTATTATGTCGCAAACTCCACATCTTTCTTTGTTGCATTGTGTGACCCCTGTACACTCATGCAGCAGTAGGAGATATATATATATATATATATATATATATATATATATATATATATATATATATATATATATATATATATATATATACGAGAAAAATGACTAATTAGGTCAACCGCTGAACTCGGGTTGCCGGTTTAGAATTTTTGAATGAGGCAAAAGTGAGTTTACAAAGCAAGTAAGTTTTTTTTAATATCAAGACAAAATCCGAAATTAATGTGTTCTGCTCGTTATCACTGTCGCCATTCTCTATTTCTCTCTCCGGCTACGGGTTAAATAGTATCACTACTAGTGGCGATTGTTTTCTTTTGTTTATTATATACTATTCTAATCTGGAGTTGCATAGTGCCAGCAGTTGACACCTTCACCGTCGACCCCGTCTCATATTTTTGCAATCTCTCTTCTCAATCTAGAGGTGTATAAGGAAAAGCATTAGAGGAAGCACCGACGCAGTAAAAATGAGAGATAAACTGACAGAAAGAGTATCAGAACCTGACACTCATCATCTTCTTGTTGTCACTCTTCTTCAATACAGGAAAAGAGGAGAGGAGGAGGATTTTATTACATTGAGAGAAAGAGAGAGAGAGAGAGAGAGACGGAAGCGGGAGTGATAGCCATCGTATAAAGTAAGATATGGATGAAACAGTTTGCAGAACGTGAGAGTGATATACAAAAACTTTGTAAAAAATCGGTAACTTCATGATTTCATTTCAAATTACGGCTAATTTGAAAGATTATAATGTGGACCTTTTTCAACTCTAAGTTAATCCCCAATATATAAGTAAATGAAATGATGGTTTCCGTTTAATCGTAAATCAAGATTCTCCCGTAAAATTTATTTTGCCATTTTTATTCGGATTTTATATAATCTTTAGGACAGAAAAGTTTGACTTAATCCATTTAATTTTTTGATTTCAAATAATACTCCATGAACTATTTCCGATACTTCGGGCCAACGGGTCGAGATTGTCTGAATGCTGACGGGAATTAGAGGTTGCTCGAAACGACGGACAGAGACTGGCCAAATGCCGACAGCGGCGATAAAGAATCAGCAGCAGATGTCGCACTGGCGGACCTAGATGTTGTGCCGGGCATAACATACGAAGATGCCGTCAATAAATCGATGAAGTCAATAACAAATAAAACGAAAAAAAGAGTAGCAGCAACGTCTGTTTGACAATTAAGGGCGAATGAGATAACATCTATTTACCATTACAGATAATGTCTACACAAACGTACAATATACAAACCATGACCCAACGGGTTACAGGTCGGTTAGCATATGAAAAAATGATTCCATCTGTTTCACTCAACGCGATTAGATTCGGTATATAATACTTACCAAATTAATAAATTTCGTATTGCCAAATTTTCTCATAGTGTGTGTGTGAGAGGGGGGAGAGACAGACAGAGACAGACATAGACAAAGGGAGAGAGAGGAACAGATAGATTTAACAACATATTTTTTTTCAGTATATGTACAATTCTTTTCGTTGTATCACTTATGTCCCCTTTTCATAATTTCTAAACCTTTCTTCTTATTCCCACCTTCGGTGCGGGTCACTCATTTTCTCTTGTTAACATTCCCCTGCTCCAAATCGTTCGTCCAATTATTTACCTCTTTTGTCACCCCCATTCCAACTTTGTCTTCTTCAGCAACTTTCCCATTCCATCCTTTCTTTTTCTCTCTCTTTCCTCATCTTCTACCGCGATTTGCTTCCGATTATCTACAGTTCTCTTATTTTTCATTTATTTATAGTTTGTTTTTGTTGTTTTTTGTTAAGATAGCTATAGCTTGACTTGCCGGCTTTTAATGCCAGAGGAGGAGGAGGAGGCCCTATCCTTGAATCAAGCGAATCCGCCAACGGGAAACACATGTCCCTTGATAAGGCATAGTCTGTTTCCCCCCATCAATGTGTCAAATTCGAAATGTTTACAAGACAACATTTTAGTATCAGCTTTCTGCAGCCATCGGAGAAACACAAACACCGAACGATGGAAAAACAAACGGGGGACGGCGAAATCGGGAAAAAAGCTTTTTTTATATATATTCGCGCGCAGACGTTCCATTATTCAATCCGATGTCTTTTCATTCTGATTTTTACTTCTTAGACGAAATCGATTGATTTATGATAATTATTTATCTATTTGTGTGTGTTTTTTTTTCATTCTTATTGCATTATTATATTTCTCTCATTTTTATTGTTTTCTTTTTTCATATTTTTTCTATCAGTTTTCTTTTCTTCGTGTGTTCTTCATAATTCTTGAACACGTGTCCTTCTTTTTCGTACTTTTTTCTCTTGTGCGTTTTTTTCTCTTAATAATGGCAGATTTTCGATTTTACCATTTCATTACCTCTTACCTATTTTCCTTATTCTAAGACGTGCAGTCTTTATTACAATGCACAGTGAATCAGAATTAATAATTTTTCAGATGTAATCATTGCAATTAGCATTTTATATTCTAGACGTGCTATGCAAGAACATCAGTCGCAGTTAAATGGTTTCAGAAAGAACGGACTGCTAACATCTTTTAAATAAAACTTCCATTGAAATCTATTTTTATTTTAATATGCCTCTGGTTTAAATGTTTTTTTCTCTTCAACTTCTTTCTCTCTTTCCCTATCTATCCCTTCCCCCGCTCTTTCTTTCCACTGTCTCTCCGTGCTTTCTTGAGAAATACCACATATTTATGAAATAATAAAGTGTCAGTAGTAGTTATATATATATATGTATATATATATATATATATATATATATATATATATGCATGATATCTTTTCCCTATATCATCATCCTGATGAAGTCTTATAAATAAAGACGAAACGTTGATGTACACATAAAAAACATCCAGTTTTTGGTTTTCCTTTTTCATTTTACCATATATATATATATATATATATATATATATATATATATATATATATATATATATATATATATATCATTAGATATTGATGAAACCTATTTGGAATGTTCAAATATTTATGAAAACATAAGATTTTTCGAATATGAAACTTTTGTATGATATAATAGATCTCTCTCATCTTTTTACCCTCCCAACTCTCACTCTCTCTCTCTCTCTCTCTCTCTCTCTCTCTCTCTCTCTCTCTTTCTCCTTTCTGTGTTAATTTCTTTCTTTTAATTAATTTAATCATTAATTTCACTCACTTATTATCGCTCTTTATTAAGTCATTCTTCCTTGCTATCTAAACATTCATTTACACATGAAAAGTGTACACGGTGACAACAAGCGTCAGAGTTTTAGCAGTATATAGATAATACGTATATAGATAATACATATATAGATAATACGTATATAGATAATACATATATAGATAATACGTATATAGATAATACATATATAGATAATACGTATATAGATAATACATATATAGATAATACGTATATAGATAATACATATATAGATAATACGTATATAGATAATACATATATAGATAATACGTATATAGATAATACATATATAGATAATACGTATATAGATAATACATATATAGATAATACGTATATAGATATATATATCCATGAAGTTAATCTGTATTTCGTGTTCTCTAAATGATTGTATATCATTGTCTATTTCGTTGTATCATGAATACAAAACATTCATAATTGTTTATACGCCATGTAAATTGCAGTATGTGTGGTGTGATACTATGTCTAATATAGTTCTCTAACTGATATTCATTACTTGTTAAAATTACGAAGCGTTCGTTTAGATGAAATAAAGTTCAACGAGTGTGGGATGTTTGTTATGTGTAACCCGAACGTGGGTCGGCCTGTTATAAACATCTATTTTATATGTGCTGAGTTCGTGCATGTCTACTTTTTATTTAATTTGTGTTATAACAAACACTTCATCGTGTGTCCTCTTGGCCGCCATCGCAACCCGTAGTTATGCCCCCGTGGGGATGGGGTATGCGAATTCCCAAGAGGAGACGAAGAAACTATTTAAGAGGCTTCATTAAGTAAACATAGAGATGGGAAGGGGGTCAGTTGTTAATTTCCGTTTAATCTCGTTGTTTAAATCAATCGTTAATCTCCTTCAAAATCTGATAACATCTCCATCTGCCTTGGCATATGTTAACGTTTCAAAAGTATCTACGTGTGTTTTGCTAATACGTATAGGAAAGTAAGTAACATATTCATGCATAGATGTGTCCGTGGTGAATTGTTTCTTCTTCCCGTATTAATGCTACTTAAATCTTCTGTTTTTTCTACTGAAAGATTCACTGACATTTTCTGCTTGTTTTCTGCTGATGTTGTGGCCATACAATTCTCAAATGTCTAGCCTCGGTGAACAATGACTACGTAACGTGTTCAATTAAGATGAGCGAAGATTTAATCAACGGATGCATTTTCTATATTCAGAAATTGTGGTTAATTAAACCAGACACGATTCAAATTCACTTAAGTTTTATTTGAAAAACTCAAAACGTTATTAGATGATTTGGAATTGTGCGCGATTTTCGATTCAGGTTCATAAATAGTTTCATAGAAAATAGTACACAGAAATAGATATCCGTTGCACTTTACGTAGATTCTAAATAGAAATCTCTATGTTATTCAGTCTCTATTTTCCGGTCTTATTTATTGATCGGTCTTATTCATTTATCTGTCTCACTTCATAAGTCTACAACTAATTGTGTGAATCTATACATTGTGATAACGTAATGCACATGGAAGCAGAAACTACACATCCCCATCCTCGTTTAAGCAAACATATAGCACAACAAAAAAATATATGAGACCTGAGAAACAGCATAAGACACCGTAATAATTTCAACGTCAGGAACGCCCACATGCTACATAAGGCTCAACCTTGTGTCAAACCTAGCTCTCCAAGGGAAGCAGGTAAACAGGGCAAAATGGGTGAAATGATTTCGACTCATAAATCACTGTGAACTGCCGAAGAGAAACAAATTGTTATAATCACTTCATAGGTGAAGAAAAACTATGTAAAAAGACGTGCAAACTCAGACTAAACCCTAACCTCCTGCATCGAAATGGAAAATACGTTTGAAGACCAAAACCTTCGCATGGCTGTACGGAGTGGTGGATCTTGATCGCTTAGTATTGTAAACAGAATCCACATTTCGAAATGTGAACCTCAGGACATTAAAATACATTCTTGATATCAAATTCTAATTAGAAATAAGATTATTGTGTTCGAATTAAATCTAACCCACAACGTTTAAAAAGACTATAACGAAAGTTGTATTAGTGTCACGAATTTAGTGAAATGTTTATGCCATCCAGTATCACGTATCGAACATGGATGTTTTTGAAACAAACTAAACCGTTTGGGGCTTCTTCTCACCAATTTAGATATTTTGAAGGTCAAAAGCAATAACAAAAATATCATGGACGGCAGAAAAGAATGATTAATTCAAACAATATAAATACCAGTGTAACATCAAGGCGTAAACACATCCATTCTTGAAGATTGATAAAACGAGACAATAGTTTAGTCGGCTAATGTCAGCTTGTTGGCTTGTTGCAGAAGCCGATGAAGGTGAACAAACCTGGCGGAGGCACAGACATAAATACGGCAATGACAAAGAAGGTAAAATAAACTCGTATTTGCAGCAAAATATGAAGGTAGCATTTATTTTAAATAGATAAATACGTGACCGTTAAGAAGATGAAATGATTCAGTGAGTTGCCAAGAAAGATGATTGAGTGTTACCGTAGGATGGTTGTAATGGTTATCCTGGGTAAAATGTCATTTAGTCTTTTTGTCGTGAGTTACTTCTTTTGGTGTAGCTGAGGTAGACTTTTGCTAGTCGGACGAAAAACTGCAAATGACGCCGCCGCCGCCGCCGCCGCCGCCGACGACGACGACGACGACGACGACGACGACGACGACGACGATGATGATGATGATGATGATGATGATGATGATGATGATGATGATGATGATGATGATGATGATGATGCGGTTAGCATTTTGGTTAGGAACGAGCTGATGTTGTTCCTGTGGCAATAGTGATAATGAAGTAAAAATACCGCTACATCTAGCATCATAATTGCAGCTATGATAAAACAAATCGTACTTAAAATGTTGTATGTGTTTTGTCGTTTAAAACACCTATAAATTAAATGTTGTACGTTATAATTACAATAAATAGCCCAAATAATTAGCTTCAAATCTAATGAAAAAGATAATGTTCTTCCTTAATATGCTCATTTTGACTGCAAGCACTTTCCCCTGGATTTAAACATTCACCGACATTAGAAATAGTTTATTAGAAATAGTTTATTAGAAATAGTTTATTAGAAATAGTTTATTAGAAATAGTTTATTAGAAATAGTTTATTAGAAATAGTTATTTATTTTTAAAATTATTTATTCGAACTTTTTACATAGTGTCAGTTTAATGTGGCCATACAGATGTGTTAATGAGTGTAACCAATCGATTATTTTACAGAAGAATAGCAAACTTGTGCATTAAATGTAGTCGACTCAATAACAGAAAGTTTATTTTCGGAATAACTTAATGACCTTATTCGACATTAGATCAAAGCCAATTATTTTGCTTAAAAAAATTATTTCAAAATTTTTTGCTAATAAAAACGTTACGTAAATATATACATCGCAGTTACTTACTCGCTCATGAATATATAAAGAAGCAATTTTTTTTATCTATGAAATTTCACAAAATACCTTTTCCGAAGATGCCATGTAAAGATAGAAATAAACATACCCAAGTATTGTACCAACACCATTCAAGGAGCGAGTATAAACTAGTGATCATAATGATAATAATAATAATAATAATAATAATAATAATAATAATAATAATAATAATAATAATAATAATAATTATTATTATTAGTAGTAGTAGTAGTAGTAGTAGTAGTAGTAGTAGTAGTATACATTTTAACGAGTAAACAATTGATTATACTATTGCGCGTTGCTTGGTATGATTAAATGTATTATCATTATTATTGGTGTTGTTTAATTAGTAGCAGTAGTAGTAGTAGAGGTAGTAGTAGTAGTAGCAGTAGTAGTAGTAGTAATTTACTAGGGGTAGTTAATCAGGAAAATTACTCCAATGCGTTTTTATATTAAATGATTAAAATAATATCAATATAGTTATTTTTTCGATTAAAATACAAAACATAATTCTGAATTTGTATTATTTTGCTATATTACAATTAAGATAAAAACAGAATAAATTGAAATATTTTAGTTTAAATTTTCATTTTACGATTAAATATAATTGTTTTTCATTATTATACGATTAAATGAGTTAATTTAAAAATGTGCTATTATTTACTTGCGTTTATGATTTGAATAATTATGATTTCATAATCTAGACTTAAATATAGATAACTACAAGTTTTGATATTTCATTTTTTCTTTTTTCTTTGTCAGCATTACAATTATATTTTATTATATATATTTGTTCGCATTTCACATGTGTTGGCATTTCAAATTCTATGACGGAAACAGCATTAAATCCATGGATTCTTTTCATCTCTAATATAATCTCGTTTTGAGATGAAAATTGTTCATAGATATAAGTTTAATTTATTATTTTTGTTTCGTACTTGAGTATTACTCAAAATACTTAATACCGACTTTTATTGCGTCCTATGTAATCTGTATGCCTCAGAACATTCACCCGTATTACTTAATTCGTGTGAATACAAGTCTAAGAATCCTTTAGGCAGGCAAAGAAGAATTGATTTCGCAAACTTTACTCGATCTGACTTTACAGAAATTAAACATTCATATGAGCAAATAATGTAAATGATTTTGATAGCGAACAAAAAACCTTCTCATACAGCCGGCCGATTAATCTATCAAGCTGGTTACCCATTTAAATCCATCTTGCTTTCATTTAAACGATTCTCCCTTCCCCTTTCTTCATTTCATTGTAGTGAAGCCCCATTTATCGTTGGCTTCTTTCATGTCTGTCACTTTTCCACCAATCCCAGAATGTAGCCATTTCCGAAATAACGCACACACACCAATAGTTAGTGTGAAGGCTAATGGAAAAGTCCTTGTAGACCATGAATCAAACAGTCATTCTGCATACCTCCCATTCTTTGAGTTGATTCAACAATAAAAAGGGGAAAACTGAGATTCCGAAGCGTAGAAAAATTGAAGAATATACTTGGAAATGTTTTGCTTGTTTTTAACCTTCATTTGAGTTTACCTTTGTTGACAGATATAGAGCGTTTGCAGCTGACGTAGAATATTGAATACCGGAATGAAATTAATCGCTATTTATACGAGAAAAAAAAACCTATCCTAACGGCTGTACTAAATTATCAAAAACAAAAAATAAGTCATATATTATAAAAAATAAAAGGGCGTATTTCCTGTTTATGTATCTCCCAAACTACACAAGTTAACAAACTATGAAACTTTATACCATACGGGACTATATACTACTAGTGTTTTGGAAATAGATCTACATAACTATATATATTATGAAATCACATTACTGAGATTATGTGTATAAATATATTCTATCTGGATCAAATAGGATGAATCAGATTTTAGGTTCTGTGTACGCACCAGCCTCAAATATAAGAGAACTATGTCACAAAATCCTTCTAGGGGTTAGGATATATATATATATATATATATATATATATATATATATATATATATATATATATATATATATATATGTTATGAAACTGTTTTATCCATGGTACTTAGATAAGTACTTTTAATTGTCATCCTAGGTAGCACAACAATATTCGCCTCGGACACCTATAAAATGAAAATATGTCATACTATTCTCCAATGGTCTTGGGCGATATACATCATGAAACTATATTACCGAGAGTATTGGAATAAATCTGTTTTATTTTAATCAAAGGTTGTATAATAATATCATAGGGTCTGCGTTTACGCTTGACATCAATGAAAAGAAAATATGTCACACACCTCTCCGATGGTTTTGACGAAAGTCTTCCATACCATATATATTTTGAAACTATATAATCCAGAGTACTTCGATGGGTGTGTTTTACTTTGTAACAAAAGTGTTACACTAATGTCGTGCTTTTGTGCGAACTTATGTTCGCTCAAAAGCAGACCTGATAGACTGGTAAATCACTACAGAAGTGTGCAAACAACTGTACTTTAAACATGCAGAAAAATGGTGCAGGCACACATCAAAGCGAGTATTAGAAATTGAAAGATATAAAAAAAAACCTGGTACATAAGTGGGTTTGTCTTTAATGGTTGGTTTGTGATTGTTGAAACGTAGACAGAATTCATAGGCTGATTTACCAACATAGTTGGCTTTTGTATATCTCATCCCGTATATATATAGCCATATGCATCTGGACAAATGTAGAGATAGATATCATTGAAAAGTTCTGGAATTATTGTCTTTTCAGGAAAATCAACTCGTACAAATATTTGATGTAATCCTATCTTTCTTAGCTAAACGAAAGGTCCATGTAGTACTTGATGGTCGTACATCCAAACCATACCACATCAATACGAGTGTTCCCTAGAGATCGATACTTAGAGTTTATTATTCGTATTCTTCATAAAAGACTTCCCATGTTCAATTACATCTAGGATGGGTTTAGTTGCTGATAACAAAACGCTTTTTTATTCATCGCAGATTTCAAATAGAATACCCACACAAGCAAGGCAATTGCTGAATCCTTGGAAAATAACATTCAGTTTTTAACAGAATAGGGCCATTAATTCATGCTCACATTTAATGTTACCAAGACAACTAGAAAAGAACCTTTCCATTCACAGAGTGCCATGGTCGAAAGCAGCCATAATTCTCAGGCATTATAAAGTTGAATAAGTAAATATAAGATACTGACCATCGGGAATCTGACAAATTAATTAGAGCATATAAAAATTAATAAGAGCACATAAAAACTTCATTAGATCACATAAAAATTAATTAGAGCATACAAAAATTAATTGGAGCACATAAAAACTTAATTAGATCAGATAAAACTTAATTAGCGAACATAACATTTAATTAGAGCACATAAAATATTATTAGAGCACATAAAAATAATTAGTGCACATAAAAAATAATTGGAGCACATAAGATATAATTAGAGAACATAAAAATTATTAGAGCACATAAAATATAATTAGAGCACATAACACATAATTGGAGCACATAACACATAATTGGAGCACATAAAAAATAATTAGAGCACATAAAAAATAATTAGAGCACATAAAAAATAATTAGAGCACATAAAAATAATTAGAGCACATAAGATATAATTAGACCACATAAAAATAATTAGAGCACAAAAAATATAATTAGAGCACATAAAAAATAGTTAGAGCACATAAGATATAATTAGAGCACATAAAAAATAATTAGAGCACATAAAAAAAATTTAAAGCACATAAGATATAATTAGAGCACATAAAAAATAATTAAAGCCCATAAAAAATAATTAGAGCACATAAAATATAATTAGAGCACATAAAATATAATTAGAGCATATAAAAAATAATTAAAGCACATAAAAAATAATAAGAGCACATAAAAAATAATTAGAGCACATAAAATATAAGTAAAGCACATAAAATATAATTAAATCGCATAAAAAATAATTAGAGCCCATAAAAAATAATTAGAGCGCATAAAATATAATTAGAGAACATAAAAAATAATTAGAGCATACCAAAAATTAATTGGAGCACAAAAAACCTAATTAGACCAGATAAAACTTAATTAGCGAACATAAAATTTAATTAGAGTAACTAAAATTAATTAGAGCACATAAGAAATTAATTAGAGCACATAAAAATAATTAGAGTCCATAAAAATAATTAAAGCACATATAAATAATTAGAGCATATAAATAATTAGAGAACATAAAAAATAATTAGAGCACATAGAATTCATTATAGTATATAAAAAAAAATTAGAGCACATAAAATATAATTAGAGCACATAAAAATAATTAGAGCACATAAGATATAATTACACCACATAAGAAATCATTAGAGCACATAAAATATAATGAGAGCATATAAATTATTAGAGCACATAAAAAATAATTACTGTACTAAGATATAATTAGAGCACATAAAAATAATTAGAGCACATAAAAAATACTTAGAGCACATAAAAAATAATTAGAGCACATAAAAAATAATTAGAGCACATAAGATATAATTAAAGCACATGAAAATAATTAGAGCACATAAGATATAATTAAAGAACATGAAAAAAAATTAGAGCACATAAAAAATAATTAGAGCACATGAAAAATAATTAGAGCAAATTAGATATAATTAGAGCACATAAAAACTAATTAGAGCACATAAAAATAATTAAAACACATAAGATATCCTTAGAGCACATAAAAATAATTAGAGCACATACAAAATACTTAGAGCACATAAAAAAATAATTAAAGCACATAAAAAATAATTAAAGCACATAAAATATAATTAGAACACATCAAAAATAATTAGAGCGCATAAAAAATAAGTAGAGCACATAAGAAATAATTAGAGCACATAAAAATAATTAGAGCACATAAGATATAATTAGAGCACATACAAATAATTAGAGCACATAAAATATAATTAGAGCACATAAAGAATAATTAGAGCACATAAAAATAATTAGAGCACATAAAAATAATTAGAGCACATAAGAAATAATAAGAGCACATAAAATATAATTAGAGCACATCCAATATAATTAGAGCACATACAAATAATTATAGCATATAAAAAATAATTAGAGCACATAAAAAATAATGAGAGCGCATAAAAAATAATCAGAGAACATACAGAATAATTAGAGCACATAGCAAATAATTAGAGCACATAAAATATAATTAGAGCATATAAAAAATAATTAGAGAACATACAGAATAATTAGAGCACATAGCAAATAATTAGAGCATATAAAAAATAATTAGAGCACATAAAAAATAATTAGAGCGCATAAAAAATAATTAGAAAACATAAAAAATAATTAGAGCACATAAAAATTAATTGGAGCACATAAAACTTAATTAGACCAGATAAAACTTAAAAAGCGAACATAAAATATAATTAGAGCACATAAGATATAATTAGTACACATAAAAAATCATTAGACCACATAAAATATAATGAGAGCACATCAAGAATAATTAGAGCACATAAAAATTAATTAGAGCACATAAAATGTTATTAGAGCCCATAAAAATAATTAGACCATATAAATTATTAGAGCACATAAAAAATAATTACAGCACATAAGATTTGATTAAAGCACATAAAAATAATTAGAGCACATAAAAAATAATTAGAGCACATAAGAAATAATTAGAGCACATTAAAAATAATTAGAGCACATAAAATATCATTAGAGCACATAAGATATAATTAGAGCACATAAAAAATAATTAGAGAACATAAGATATAATTAGAGCACATGAAAAATAATTAGAGCACATAAAAAATAATTAGAGCACATAAAAATAATTAGAGCACATAAGATATAATTAGAGAACATAAAAATGATATGAGCACATAAGAAATAATTAGAACACATAAGATATAATTAAAGCACATAAATAATAATTAGAGCACATAAAAATACTTAGAGAACATAAAATATAATTAGAGCACATAAAGAATAATTAGAGCACCTAAAAAATAATTAGAGCACAGAAAAAATAATTAGAGCACATAAAATATAATTAGAGCACATAAAAAATAATTAGAGCACATAAGAAATAATTAGAGCACATAAAAATAATTAAAGCACGTAAAAAATAATGAGAGCACATAAAATATAATTAGAGCACATAAAAATAATTAGAGCATATGAAAAATAATTAGAGCACATAAAAACCAATTAGAGCGCATGAAAAATAATTAGAGCGCATGAAAAATAATTAGAGAACATAAAAAATAATTAGAGCACATAAGATATTATTAGAGCACATAAAATATAATTAGAGCATATAAAAAATAATTAGAGAACATACAGAATAATTAGAGCACATAGCAAATAATTAGAGCATATAAAAAATAATTAGAGCACATAAAAAATAATTAGAGCGCATAAAAAATAATTAGAAAACATAAAAAATAATTAGAGCACATAAAAATTAATTGGAGCACATAAAACTTAATTAGACCAGATAAAACTTAATAAGCGAACATAAAATATAATTAGAGCACATAAGATATAATTAGTACACATAAAAAATCATTAGACCACATAAAATATAATGAGAGCACATCAAGAATAATTAGAGCACATAAAAATTAATTAGAGCACATAAAATGTTATTAGAGCCCATAAAAATAATTAGACCATATAAATTATTAGAGCACATAAAAAATAATTACAGCACATAAGATTTGATTAAAGCACATAAAAATAATTAGAGCACATAAAAAATAATTAGAGCACATAAGAAATAATTAGAGCACATTAAAAATAATTAGAGCACATAAAATATCATTAGAGCACATAAGATATAATTAGAGCACATAAAAAATAATTAGAGCACATAAGATATAATTAGAGCACATGAAAAATAATTAGAGCACATAAAAAATAATTAGAGCACATAAAAATAATTAGAGCACATAAGATATAATTAGAGAACATAAAAATGATAAGAGCACATAAGAAATAATTAGAACACATAAGATATAATTAAAGCACATAAATAATAATTAGAGCACATAAAAATACTTAGAAAACATAAAATATAATTAGAGCACATAAAAATAATTAGAGCACATAAAAAATAATTATAGCACATAAAAAATAATTAGAGCGCATGAAAGGAATTAGAGCACATAAAACATAATTAGAGCACATAAAAAATAATTAGAGCACATAAAAAATAATTAGACCAACTAAAAAATAATTAGAGCACATGAGATATAATTAGAGCACATAAAAATAATTAGAGCACATAAAATATAATTAGAGCACATAAAGAATAATTAGAGCACCTAAAAAATAATTAGAGCACATAAAAAATAATTAGAGCACATAAAATATAATTAGAGCACATAAAAAATAATTAGAGCACATAAGAAATAATTAGAGCACATAAAAATAATTAAAGCACGTAAAAAATAATGAGAGCACATAAAATATAATTAGAGCACATAAAAATGATTAGAGCCTATGAAAAATAATTAGAGCACATAAAAACCAATTAGAGCGCATGAAAAATAATTAGAGCGCATGAAAAATAATTAGAGAACATAAAAAATAATTAGAGCACATAAGATATTATTAGAGCACATAAAATATAATTAGAGCACATGAAAAATAATTAGAGCACATAAAATATAATTAGAGCACATAAAATATAATTAGAGCACATAAAAATACTTAGAGAACATAAAATATAATTAGAGCACATAAAAAATAATTAGAGCACATAAAAAATAATTAGAGCGCATAAATAATAATTAGAGCACATAAAATATAATTAGAGCACATAAAAATTAATTAGAGCACATAAGAAATAATTAGAGCACATAAAATATAATTAGAGCACATAAAAAATGATTAGAGCACATAAGAAATAATTAGAGCACATAAAATATAATTAGAGCACATAAAAAATAATTAGAGCGCATAAAAAATGATTAGAGCACATAAAAAATAATTAGAGCACATAAAAAATAATTAGAGCACATAAAAAATAATTAGAGCACATAAAATATAATTAGAGCACATAAAAAATAATTAGAGCACATAAGAAATAATTAGAGCACATAAAATATAATTAGAGCACATAAAAATAATTAAAGCACGTAAAAAATAATGAGAGCACATAAAATATAATTAGAGCACATAAAAATAATTAGAGCATATGAAAAATAATTAGAGCACATAAAAACCAATTAGAGCGCATAAAAAATAATTAGAGAACATAAACAATAATTAGAGCACATAATATATTATTAGAGCACATAAAATATAATTAGAGCACATAAAAAATAATTAGAGCGCATAAAAATCATTAGAGAACATAAAAAATAATTAGAGCAAATAAAAAATAATCAGAGCACATAAAAAATAATTATAGCACGTAAAAAATAATTAGTGCACATAAAATATAATTGGAGCACAAAAGATACAATTAGAGCACATAAAAATAATTAGAGACTCTAAAATATAATTAGAGCACATAAAAAATAATTAGTGAACATAAAAAATAATTAGAGCACATAAAAAATTATTAGAGCACATAAAAAATAATTAGAGCACATAAAAATAATAAGAGCCCATAAAATATAATTAGAGCACATAAAAAATAATTAGACCACGTTAAATATAAGTAGAGCACATAAAAAATAATTAGAGCACATAAAAAATAATTAGTGCACATAAAATATAATTAGAGAACATAAGATATAATTAAAGTACATAAAATATAATTAGACCACATAAAATAAGAAGAGCACATAAGATATAATTAGAGCACATAAAATAATTAGAGCACATAAAATATAATTAGAGCACATAAAAAATAATTAGAGCACATAAAAAATAATTAGAGCACATAAAAAATAATTAGAGCACATAAAATATAATTAGAGCACATAAAAAATAATTAGAGCACATAAGAAATAATTAGAGCACATAAAATATAATTAGAGCACATACAAACTAATTAAAGCACATAAAAAATAATTAGAGCCCATAAAATATAATTAGAGCACATAAAAATAATTAGAGCATATGAAAAATAATTAGAGCACATAAAAAATGATTAGAGCGCATAAAAAATAATTAGAGAACATAAAAAATTATTAGAGCACATAAAAAATAATCAGAGCACATAAAAAATAATTAGAGCACATAAATTATAATTGGAGCACATAAAAAATAATTAGAGCACGTAAAAAATAATTAGTGCACATAAAATATAATTGGAGCACATAAGATATAATTAGAGCTCATAAAAAATTATTAGAGCATCTAAAATATAATTAGAGCACATAAAAAATAATTAGAGAACATAAAAAATAATTAGAGTACATAAAAAATAATTAGAGCACATAAAAAATAATTGGATGATATAAAATATAATTAGAGCACATAAAAAATAATAAGAGCCCATAAAATAAAATTAAAGCACATAAAAAATAATTAGAGCACATAAGGTATAATTAGAGCACATAAAAAATAATTAGAGCACATGAAATATAATTAGAGCATATCAAAATTAATTAGAGCACATAAAATATAATTAGAGCACATAAGGTATAATTAGAGCACATAAAAAAATTAGAGCACATAAAAATTTATTAGAGCACATAAAATATAATTAGAGCACATAGAAAATAATTAGAGCACATAAAATATAATTAGAGCACATAAAAATAATTAGAGCACATAAAAAATAATTAGAGCACATAAGAAATTAATTAGAGCACATAAAAAATAATTAGAGCACATAAAAAATAATAAGAGCCCATAAAATATAATTAGAGCCCATAAAAAATAATTAGAGCACATAAGGTATAATTAGAGCACATAAAAAATAATTAGAGCACATGAAATATAATTAGAGCACATAAAAATTAATTAGAGCACATAAAATATAATTAGAGCACATAAAAAATAATTAGAGCACATAAAAAAAATTAGAGCACATAAAAATTAATTAGAGCACATAAAATATAATTAGAGCACATAGAAAATAATTAGAGCACATAAAATATAATTAGAGCACATAAAAAATAATTAGAGCACATTAGAAATTAATTAGAGCACATAAAAAATAATTAGAGCACATAAAATATAATTAGAGCTCATAAAAACTAATTAAAGCACATAAAATATACTTAGAGCACATAAAAAATAATTAAAGCACATAAAAAAAATAGAGCACATAAAAATTAATTAGAGCACATAAAATATTATTAGCGCACATAGGAAATAATTAGAGCACATAATTTTTTTAGCGTGAATTTTTCATGATAAATAGGATAAAGTTGAAACTGCAATGAAATGTTTCAAACAAGTTCCGTTACTATTGGCATCATTGTTATATATATACTAGCAGAAACATAACTCTCTCTCGTCACGTATTCTTGATAGAAAATGTGATACGTTGCGTTTCCTATGAGAAATAGATTTACTTTCGTAGAATAAAAAAGCTAACTATAAAAAATTCTGACGGATAGAATATTCATTAACTATTTTTTCATAATACTGTTGATTAAGCGTAACATTTTCAGAGTATAATATATATTTTTTATTACTAATTTTTTTGTTCGAGGAAGGGGCAAGTCGTTCATGTAAGATTAACGTAAAGTTATCTTTCTGGTTTGATATTTCCCGGGATTCCTTATCCGTTGTTTAAATTGTTATTTAATATCAGCAAAATAGTAATTCTACACAAATTTGCAAAAATAACAAATGACAAAATTAAATTAAGGAACTGAAGAATTTATAATCAGTTTTAAAAAACATTTCTATTACAAAATAATTTTAAATTTGATTTACAAACGTCTTTTCGGATATTCTTATCAAAACTTATATTGTCTACAATAGATATCATAATCTTGAGATTGCTCTTCTAACAATTGAATAACAGAGACAAAAAGATCAAATAGTATATTCGTATGAATCAGTATGGTACAACTTTGTTGACTAGCTTCATTCTGTTGTTGGCATTCTTGCAGGAGAAACTACATGAAGGTTGCCAACATCCCGAAGTGAAAGTGGTACTATGGAACCGATAAAGAAATCCTCGAGCAATATCAACCCGGGAGAGGGAAGGAATATGTTACCTTAAACTTATAGAGCAAGCTGATTCGCCTGCTGCAAACTAGATTATCATTTTGCCAATCCCGAAGAATTAAAATCACCAATAACGATTTTAGATGAGACGCCCATACACCTTTTAGCGATCGTATTAAATAAAAAACACATTTCGAAAGAAGGAAGGTATTAATTTACCAAAATGAACAGTGGCTGTCTCTATACCGACCACATCCTACCTCTTTGTACACGTACTAATTTTACGACTCAAATATTTTTCCGTCGAAACATTAAATGCTAATACCGAAAAGATAATTTCTTTATTAGGCAGTTTCCTTAAAGAAAGGCAATAATTAGGAGAAATCATGATATTTAAAACTGATTGTATCGTAAAAAAGTAATAAATCATTCGGCTGATGCCGTTTAAATTCGCTAATTTCCGTTATTCGAAAGCACAAGGTAATTTATTCAACGCATGTAATTAATGAAAGTACATACTAATTATTCCATATTTATTTTATTGTTTTTCTTTTATTAGTTATTATATCTATTTAACTGGAAATAAACCATTCGAAATTCATAATACTCAGGAATAAATTAGTAAAATCAGTTTTAAAAAATCAATATATTAATAAGCCGTGTCATTCCATAGTTTTGTTGTATATAGAAATGTGATCGTCTGTTGAAATAAAATAGGTGAACCATTTTAATACGAAGAGGTATTATTTCTTGCTGATTATTAATTTTAAAATTAGAGATAAAACGTAAGGGAATTGTGACAAAGATAATTATCTATGAAAGAATTGTGGCATAGATAATTATAAGCTGTACAAATGATCTTTATGAAAACGATGTAACAATTCAATCAGTTTATATGAGGGATTGTTGATGCAACATGAAATGAAATTAAACTTTATCTATAATGGTGTATAAACAGATATGAACAGAACACTATTTCTTTAATTTATAGATTTATAACAGGTTAATCTTATTTTAATGACCTATGATGGTTTAAACCGCCCGTGTACTCGAATTATATTAGAACTATGTATATCTATACATGTATATATAGAGAGAGATAGAGAGAGAGAGAGAACGAGAGAGTAAGAGATATAATATATATATATATATATATATATATATATATATATATATAATTTACATATATATATATATAGAGAGAGAGAGAGACAGAGACAGTGAGGTGCGTGTAATTATGTGTTTATGTATGTAGACAAAGTCGCCATCAGTGACATGGGGATTTTTTATTGTGTTTTCCTATGTAAAAATGTAAATAAAAACCTTGAAATAATTATAAATGCGATGTTTTACTGGTTGATGTGGAAAATAAATGGTTCCTATTCGCCTTCATTATTGGTGCATTGTTGACACGTTGTTTACAAAAAGTGTTTAATAGAAGTTCAACCCTGACACTAATTACTTTTTGATTTTCGCAGTGATTGATAGGAAAGAGATAATATTTCATGATCTAACTGCACTTAGATTTCATAAAGGAAAACCGAGGAGGCAAACGGGCTTAGAAGTAAGTAAAAGCTGTATTATGGTCACCTTGAATTGAATCAAAAGCAATGTATAAAACCTGTAGATTTGTGTGAAATCACCCATTCTCAGAGAGAGAAGATGTTAGTTATATTGTTTTTAGAAACAAACAACGACGATTTTAATATAAGATATATTTACTTTACATAAATAAATGCTTCCCGGCTAGAATGGGAGTTGTTGGCGTTTGCTATATCTTAAATTGTTTGTATCTTCTCTGAATATTCTGACAGCAACTAAATTTCAGGTCAATGTTTAAATACCCCCTACGCCACGTGATTCAGCTAATTGTCGACTTCACATATGTGTCATCCCCCGCGTTAATCAATTTCACGTACAGAACAACCTCTTCGCCTATTCACTCTCCAAGTAGATCACTACGACGAAGTATACGTTTGCAACCACAATCAAACTAATATGACTTTTTATTACTAGAAACACAAAAAAAGGCAAAGCTGGTATTAAGGAAAGTTACTTTTTATTTAAATTCCCATTTTAATATGGAATTATTTACTTCACCGGCCAAGAACTAAACCGGAAACTGCTTGGTTGATGGGTGTCAGCGTTATATACAAGTTACTTATATTTGTATTTTAAAATTCAAATTTGCAAGTGTATGCCGGTATTCAAGTAGGTAATTTATAAACATTAGAAATAAAATATAAAACCGAGATATAGGTTAGAACATTAGTTAATGTTCAAATGGCTGGCTTGCTAATCTTTGCTCGTCACTATGCCCTTGCATTCTCTAATACGAGCACAAAACATGATTTCTTTAATATGACATATGACTGATATGACGACGACTTTACTTAATATGTACAGATAATCTTGACATTCTGAGTTCGATCCTGAGTAAAGGCAGCGAGACAATTTAACAAGTTAAGTGAAAGTGTGTCTTAAGATTATGAGAATAGAATGAGAACATTGCATCCCAAAGTCCCAATAACGGGTTGTGTTTTAAATACTATGATGCCTTCCGACCATGAACGCGGATCGCGGACAGAAAGGGTGGAAACGTTGTGATAACAACAACCAAGATGAGGAAACCAGCCTGATAATTCTAATAAACAATGTAATATTGACATTGATACTTTCAAATGATAATAATAGATTTATATTATATATTTTTTCTCATTATTTACCGATGTAAAAATGTTCCCGAGACACTTTGGTATTTCCACAAGAACGACTGCTCGGAAAAGTGGAAGTATTTACATCGAAAAGGTAATTGTTGAATGTGAAAATGAACTTCTTATTTGGAAAACATAAACTCCTATGACGTGGATTATGGAGGAATTGTATTTTATTCAATCATCATATTGTATCCAATCGGAGGTGCATATGTGTATCCGACGCCGAAAATCTATATACGCCTATTCATCTATATAAGAACAAATCGTCTTGTTTATGAGGTAATATTACTAAATATCACAAACAGAAGATATAAAATACATCGAATCGAATAAAAAAATATATAGATGTACCATATAACAACCCGACATCGAAGATTTTTATCCATCGAAATGTGAAGAACTCTTTAACATTGCCTAAGTTCGTGTACAGCGACAAATCTTAGAAGATCGGTTTTGACCATGATTAATGATCAACAGATGGCGGTCCTTTATTCTGCAGTATCGTCAGTTCTTGTAGGTCTATATACTTTATAAACTCTGAAAAATAGATTCTAGAACAGTGAAATCGGCCTGCATAGAAATGATGGATTAGCTATTATAGTAGACTCTAACAAGGTCTAGGGTGAAATTTTCAAAAGTGTATTATGAAATTTTTTTTTATGTCCTTTCAACTTAGACACACGAGAGGTATTTAGAAGATAACGCTAACCTAATATAGGCGAACCTGATGTCTAATAACCCCGCATCAATTATGTCTTAACATATTCCTTGTTATATCGAACGTAGTCTTAGTCATAACTTAGTATCAACTCTACTAACGAAAACATAATTAAGGTATCTAAGAAGTTAAGTTACGTTTATAACACAGCTCTAAAACAGTGATTATAATAAGATTGAAATTAAATATGAGGAGCAAAATACAAATTATAATGTTTAAAATAGAAGAAAGAGAAATATAATTGGGTTCATCCGTTGTATAATCAGATGATAAAATCTAAACTATGAAATGTCTAAATCTTTTTGAAAAATATTTTCCCGTAACTAAATATTTGCATAAAATATTCAATAAATATTGCTTCAAAATATCCTATAATTGCTGTAAAAATGTATAAATGATAAACCGTAGTAAAAATAAAAATAAATTTAAAATTTGAAGGACAAGTGGCAAATATAACAACAACAATACTACTACTACAACTACTATTTTTTACTTCTACTTCTGCTTCTACTACTAATACTATTGCTACAACAACTACTACTACTACCCCTATACTACTACTACTACTACTACTAATAATAATAATAATAATAATAATAAACTACAAGAAATAGTACATTACTCTGATAGTAATTAAAATTACCCAAATAAAGAAAAAAAAGGCAATTGTGGAAAAAACTGTAACTGCAAAATTAGAGTCCATTACCTTTTAGACACGCATCTTCCCACTTTATCAACCAAAACAATTTGACAAAATGTAAAGCCTCTCTAAAACTTTGTTCATTTACTCATCGTTTTCAGTTGATCCAATTACTATTCTACACATCTTCTCACCGCCTTTAAGCAATACATCTGTTTTTATATTGTTTCCATTGCAAATCTAATTTAAATAATCCAAATTTTGCAGCTGTTTTAGGTGTATAAATAAAAACAAATGAAAAAATAACATGATCGAATTTACTTTGAAAATAGTTTTTTTTCTGATATTTTTTCAAACAAACAAATAGGTTTTAATTTTCACACGTAACTTTTGTTATCCTTTGCATTGTTTGCTGCAACATAGAATTGCTAGATTGCACGCTATCTGCCCTGAAATGGAGTTCCAAAATAAGAATCGCCGATCTTTCATTCATTTAGCAATTTAACCGATCAAAGTTATTATCGAAAATGAAAATACTTTCTCCCCTAGTCATGGACATGTGTTTCCTCTGTTCATCATGGGAATTACCGTAGTCTCATGTTTCATATGAACTTCAGCTTTCTGGTAGGGTTTTCTACGTCTTTCAGCTTCACGAAGTGATCGGCTGAGATCGCGAAGTTACAAAAACGATGGAAATACCTGAAATCTGAAGAGACTTGCTATCACTCAGACTTCATGGAGAGTCACGAGTTTTCAATCAGAAGAAACACTTTGGAATCCTGAGGAGGTTTAAATTCTATGGTAAAGCCAACGGTCATTATCTGCGATAACTTAATGTTAAACGGTTATTGTGCTAACGAAACGTGATTTGCAACGGTGGTCGAAAGAGGCGAAGAGTACTAGATACTTGTGGGGGCAGGTTGTAAAGCAGACTTCAGGAATAATGATTCATGAAAAAACTCCTAGCGAATCAACAACAACAACAACAACAATAATAATAATAATAATAATAATAATAATAATAATAATAATAATAATAATATTAATAATAATAATAATAATAATAATAATAATAATAATAATAATAATAATAATAATAATAATAATAATAATAATAAACAATCATAGACACAAACCCTCTCTTTGAATGCACACAACATAATACCGTTTTATTTAAACATGTTTTAATTTTATGTGTAAGAGGTTAATGCAGTTTGCTTGAAGCATTGTTTAGTGTGTATATAAAGGTAAGTCATAGAAGGTCTAACAGATAAACACGAACTGAAGCAAATTAAGATATATAACGTTCGAATCTGATGGGAGCCCCTCCTTTTGGTTCTAGGATTTTTTAAAATATTTTAATTTTCAATTTGATGTTTAATATACTTTATATTTTATTACCGTTTAGTGTAAAACAAATTGTTTTCTTCTTAATCACTGATCTTAATCAATTGTCCGAGTTATTACTCTTTGTATATTAAATGAATTTGGGCAGTTAGTTTATTTAAATAAGATGAATAATGTTAATGTATTTTACTTAACTTCTATTTGTGATGATGTTAAATGGTGCTGAAGAACATATTAGAATTTTTAAAAATATATATTTTGTACATCGTCTAAGAAACGAGCGTTCGCAAATCTGTGTAGATCTTGAGACCTTGAATTCAAGGAACTGATACCAACAATGTTATATATTTATTTGTCACAACTTCATCTCTCTCTCTTTCTCTCTCTCTCTCTCTCTCTCTCTCTCTCTCTCTATATATATATATATATATATATATATATATATATATATATATATATATATATATATATATAAAATATTTGTTATTGTTTATATCTATGGACGTATACGTTTCGTCTTTTTTCAATCAAGACTCATCAGCATAGAAGTACGACTATTCATCACCGGTCACACGATTCGAAACCCTGGAATACAAGTATTTTCCAACTCCCGTCCAACGTCGCTAACCGCTAGGCCAGTTCTGAACAGCTTATAAACAATGATAATTTTAACACGTTAACGGCGGCGAAGCGAAGAGGCATTCAAACTTCTATAAGTGAAGGAACGATGCATATAAAGCAAGTGACGCTACGCTGTGTTACTACTACCATTTTACGGTGCTCTACTTTTTAACGAGGAGCTTCAAATATAAAATATTTGTTATTGTTTATATCTATGGACGTATACGTTTCGTCTTTTTTCAATCAAGACTCATCAGCATAGAAGTACGACTATTCATCACCGGTCACACGATTCGAAACCCTGGAATACAAGTATTTTCCAACTCCCGTCCAACGTCGCTAACCGCTAGGCCAGTTCTGAACAGCTTATAAACAATGATAATTTTAACACGTTAACGGCGGCGAAGCGAAGAGGCATTCAAACTTCTATAAGTGAAGGAACGATGCATATAAAGCAAGTGACGCTACGCTGTGTTACTACTACCATTTTACGGTGCTCTACTTTTTAACGAGGAGCTTCAAATATAAAATATTTGTTATTGTTTATATCTATGGACGTATACGTTTCGTCTTTTTTCAATCAAGACTCATCAGCATAGAAGTACGACTATTCATCACCGGTCACCCGATTCGACTACAAGTATTTTCCAACTCCCGTCCAACGTCGCTAACCGCTAGGCCAGTTCTGAACAGCTTATAAACAATGATAATTTTAACACGTTAACGGCGGCGAAGCGAAGAGGCATTCAAACTTCTATAAGTGAAGGAACGATGCATATAAAGCAAGTGACGCTACGCTGTGTTACTACTACCATTTTACGGTGCTCTACTTTTTAACGAGGAGCTTCAAATATAAAATATTTGTTATTGTTTATATCTATGGACGTATACGTTTCGTCTTTTTTCAATCAAGACTCATCAGCATAGAAGTACGACTATTCATCACCGGTCACACGACTACAAGTATTTTCCAACTCCCGTCCAACGTCGCTAACCGCTAGGCCAGTTCTGAACAGCTTATAAACATATATATATAAACTTATATATATATATATATATATATATATATATATATATATATATATATATATATATATATATATATATATATATAAAGTAAATTTCGCGTACAACAAAATCGTAGGATAAATTTCAGTGGAAACATTTTTTAATCAATGAAACGGGCGGGTGGAAAAAAAAAGAAAATTGCTAAAATGTTCCTTAAGGCCTTATCGTCTGACTCTCTAATAATAAATTCAAAACTAAGGAAATCGAATGAGATATGAGGGGAAAAATTGTTTCAGTTGGAGAAAACGATTGAGAGAAAAAAAAATTGTTTTAATGAAAATAAAATAAAATAAATCTCTCACCGTTATGGTGGCTTTGAATCATTAAAGATCTCCAACTGATGCTTCAAAATCTTTTGTCTACACAGGCTAGGTCGAGAATTGTTAATAACTAACGACTCAATAATACTGAGATGGTAGTTCAACCTGGTACTGTGTAAAACAGAAAACCACCCATCGGAATACTTGTCAGAACAACTATTTGTACTAACCAGGTGATTACCCATGGCTGATTCCTGTGCTTGAAAGTTCCCGGATGATTTCTAAACCTTGTGTAAGCGAATATCACGTGGTATGTGTTGGGATATTCTAATTTCTAATCTTTGGGATGTCTTTCTAACGTATTTAGCTCCACACTGACACATGAATTTATAAACAACAGAACTCTTTTGAATGGCTGGCAAACATCATAACGAAAAGAAGAGAAAAAGGTTCGAGTCGTGTAAACTACTCTCAGCATGGTTGCTGGAAAACTACGTTGAGTAGAAGAAGAAATCCTTTTGATAATGTCAAGGCCGTCAGAACCTAACAATGGAAGTTTCAAATAAATAGGGCAACGTGACGGGCCAATAAATTTACAACCATTAAATATAGCAACTTTGCGTGCAATGGTGCTTTTTAAGATATTGATGGGATATCCATTAGCAAGAAAAATATTAGTAATTTCACCAAGTTCCGCATTGAGTCGTGTTGGTTAACAAATCATAAGTGCTCGATGTGTGAGAGTACCAATAAGATTTATTTTTCTTGCTCTTGGGGCGAAGGAAAACCAATTTAGATAAAGGCCTGTAAACGTTGGTTTTCTATACACAGAGGTTTCAAACGATAAACCAGCTTTAGACACTAACACATCGAGGAATGGCAGGGAACCACAACCCTCGACCTCCATAGTGAATTGCAACGATGGATGTAAGTCACAAAGAAGACGAAGAAACTGTTCAGCATCACTCCGTGAGGGAAAACAAGCAAAAGTATCAGGAACATAACGTGTGTAAAACGCCGGCTTGGTCACTTTGGAAAATAATTGGTTTTCCAAAAATCCAACGAAAATGTTGGCTAACGATGGACCAAGGGGGCTGCCCATGGATATACCATCAATTTGCCGATACATTATATTATTGAAACTGAAAGAAAACTGATTTAGTAGCAAGTTTCATCAGTTCAATAAAAATTCGTTCAGGAAATCGTGGAGATTTTAAGGGGCCACGGTAAAGATAATCTGCACATATACCAATGGTTTCATTCAATGGTACATTGGTAAACAGACTATTAATATCAAAGGAAGCCAAGAACTCGGTATTCTTTGAGAGAGATAATTTGTGTATATAAGACACACATTGAAAGGAATCAGAGATACAATAGTCCGAATAAAAAGTAAGTACGGGCTTAAGAATATCAACTAACCATTTACCAAGTGCATGTTGTGCAGAACCCAACATTGATAGAATAGGCCGTAAAGGGATGTTGGGGTTTTGAACCTTGGGTAAGCCGTACATTCTTGCCTTTGAGAGCCG
>OY744529.1:55494482-55721982 GCA_963556195.1 Sepiola atlantica | reverse complement strand
ACAATCGGATAATAAAACCATTGCCTCCCTAGACGCAGTGAGCCTTATTACCAATGTACCTGTAAAGGAAACAATATACATAATCATCAATAATATATACACTTAAAATATTTTTAAAAATACTAAAAACGTTACTATTAATCTGCACCACGGGAGTACCTTTTTATGATTTCAATGAAAACAGTTACACTCAAATTGATGGAGTTTTAATGGGTTCGGTTCTCGGTCCGATTCTTAGCAAATTCTATATGTCAAACCTAGAAAACAAAATACGTAATGACATTAAAAACACCTCTATTTACGTACGCTATGCCGAAGATATTCTTATTCTAGCTGATAACAATGAACAAATACATAAACTTCAAGAACCGTTTAAAAAAAATATGTTCTAAAATTCACCATAGAACTGAACGTAAATAATAAAATCCCAATCCTAGATGATTTTATTGACGCCTCTAATAAATCATAAAACACTTTCACTTATAAAAAACAACCAGCTTAAATTCTAGTCCTTTAAATTTCAAGAGCGAGTGTCCCTATCGCTACAAAATAGCTATTGTTAAAAATCTATTAAACCGTGCCAAATTAATCTCCTCATCTGTGAAAATAATATTCATTGAATTAAAAAATATAAAACAAGTACTTATTAACAACGAATTCCCATTATATCGTTGGTGAACAAATACAAATTAATGATTTGAAACTTTAAAAACACAAGTACAAATAGTAATCATATTCAACATCACATATATTATTGTAATCAAATGCAACCAAACTTCAGATTAGAAGAAAAAGTCATGAAAAATATTATACACCAATCCATATCCCCAATTGACAATAACAATAAAATTAGATCCATTATTTACTATAAGAAATTAAAAACGCAAAATCTTGTAGTAAAAAAAAACAACTCCTCCTCAATTCAAAAACCACTAGAAAGAACCAATGTTATTTATAAGTTTAAATGCCCTTCATGAGAATGTAACTATATATAAATAATAAAGCTAAAAGCTACATTGGTTTTACAAGAACTGCCCTATCCCGCCGCCTCACCATGCATCTTGTAAACTCTAGCTCAATTTACCATCATCTACAAAAACATAACTGCCGTCACTCTTATTTAAGACACATTCTAGTTAATAACACTAAAATTATACATTCTGAAACCATTTTTTAAAAATTAAAATACTTGAAGATATCTACATAAAAACCTAAAATTAATAACATCACATATAAAACCAGTGAAAACATTTTAAAATGCTTAACGTAATGCGATTTTGCTGTTTGATGCCATCCAGTGTTGATGAATTTAAATCGTCAACGACTTCCTGGAGCAATGCAAAAAACGTTATATGCGCGTTTCTCCGCCGTCTTTAAAAAATTCTCTTCTTTCTCCAGCTTTTTTGTTGATTTGCTTTTGATACCTGAGGATGATTTGATGAAGAATCGAAAACGTTCGTAAAACTTATGGAACATTTATTAATTTTTTTATTTTAATACAAAGAAGACCATCAGAAAAATTGAAAAAATAAAAAAGGTGTTATATAATATATATATATATATATGTGTGTGTGTGTGTGTGTGTGTGTGTGTGTATTTGAGTATTTACTAATGCATGAATATTTATATGAGTCGTTTCATAGAAAAATAAAGTGTGTATGATATGGCGACCGGAAAAGGCGTGTGCGTTGAGGCTAAAGAATCACTTATCCTCATACGAGACAAAACCAAAGAAAATCACAAAGAAACCTTCAGCCTGTTCTTGTAATTAACTTTTTCTCCAACAATCGAGGAATGTTTTTGAATATTTTCCATTTGTGTGGCGACATACACCGCCATCTGGCGGTCTTTAATTAAGAAAAGGGGAAATAATTAGGTAAGAAAAAATAACACTGACATACGCTTGTTTGCATGCAAGTAAAAGACGATCGACTTCCTTTTTATTCTCGTTTTTTTTTTCTGACAATATCATTTTTGTGTCAGTCGTCGCTATCCCTTTCCTTTATCCGTTTCACTTTATTTTGTTTCCAATCTTGTTTTCTTTCTGTATTTACTTTTTCCCCGTTCATAGTCGTCTTTTCTTCATTTGTTATCTCCGTTTACTGTACCATTAACCTTCTAACCCGACTGATGCGTTCATCAATTCTTTATACTCGCATTTCTGACCAACAATAATAATATGAAATATTCTTATGTCTCAGATTTTGCATACACGCCAGTGTACTTGTTTGAGGTTGAAAATATTCGGATACCAGTGGAGATGTGACTACTGTAAGCCAACCAAAACATACTGCTAGGATGAAAACTGTTTACGTACAAACCTTGCACAATTCAAACTTTAGACTGTATAATGTTATGACGTAACTGTATTATAAATGAGATAAAATTAGAAATCTCTCTTTTAACTTATATATATATATATATATATATATATATATATATATATATATATATATATATATATATATATATATATATATATCTTATAACATATAACAATAATCAATAACTAAATATTTCATTCTTATCCACATACGTATACGTTTCATCCTAACGGAATCTTCAGCTCAGAGATAACTGTTCAAAGCGGTTGCCTGATTTCTCATACAGTATATTTTCTGAAATATATAATTTTAATTTTATTAAGAATTAATTAATTTTATTTTATTGGATTTAAAATTAGTTCTAATAGTGTATTTGTATTGTCTGTGTGTGTGTGTGTGTGTGTGTGTGTGTGTGTGTGACCGTCGGCTATTTCGTAATATATCTATATATAGAGAGATATTATTTTAATTAATTAATTTATAAATTAATTGTTGTATACAGATTTATTTAAATAATTTATGTATTTATGTATTTATGTATTATTTTATAAGTGCACAAAAAAGCACAGAAAATCTAAAAGTGTATTCTAATGTAAAATTCACCGAGAAAGTTAATGGGCATATTCGCGAATCTCTGAAATCACTCTTAAGGAGCTATGGGGCAGATTACATCTGAGGGATCTTTTATTTTAGCTATTTTCAACTTAATTTGAATTTAATTATGGATTAATTAAAATAGAAAACAATTATATCATGTAGTCATACCCGAAAAAAACTGCAAGTTATTTCCTCAAATTCAACTGTTCTGTTCCGTTGTCATGATACCATCCTCTCAGGCATTACCCCCTCTTCTTTGAGAGGTGTGGAGGTAGTCCAGTATCTGTTCTGTTGCCATGATACCATCCTCCCAGGCATTACCTCCTCCTTTTTTCTAAGTTGTACAGGTAGTGTAGTTTCTGTTCTGCTTCCAACTTTTTTTTAATTCAAAATATTTCTTTGGGTGGGAGAGAGTAAACATTTCTTTAGAGGGGATGAAGGAAACTTTTTTTCAACTAAAAATATTTCTTTGGGTGGGGGAGAGTAAAATATTTTTGGGGGGAATGGAGGAAAGTAAAAAAAAATGGGGGGGGGGGTAACTAAAAAAATTTTAGTGGGTGGGGGAGAGTAATGTTTTTGTTTTTTAAGAGAGTAGAGTAAAAAAACTGGGAGGGATTTTTTTTTATTATAAATATTTCTTTGGGTGGGGGAGAGTAAAAATATTTTGGGGGAGGGTTGGAGAATAAAAATTTCTTGGCGGAAATTTTTTTTAAATAATAATTTTTGGGGGGTGGGGGAGAGTAATTGTTTTAGGGGAGGGGTGGATTGTATAAAAAAATTGTGGAGTGGGGAATTTTTTTATTAACAAAAAGTATTTCTTTGAGAAAGCAAAAAAAATTTGGAAAAGTAAAAGAAATTATTTTTTTAAAAAATTTTTTGAACTAAAAATATTTCTTTGGGTGGGGGAGAGTTAAAATATTTTCATTGGGGAGGATAAACTTTTTTTTCTTCTTATAAAAAATAAATATTTTTAGAATGGTTGGCGGCGGTGAAACAATTTTTTTTCGATGGGGGTAAAAGAATTTTTTAAATTCTGTTTTTTGTCTTTTTTTTTTTAAGTTTCGCTTTTGTTCGCAAATTTTGATGTTTCGTGATGGCTTTTTGTTTTATTTGTTTTTTTGTTTTTTTTGGTTTTTTTTTATGTTTTTTCATGTTTTTTATCAATATTATTTTGACAAAAAACATGATAAAAATAAAAAGCAAACAAAAGAAAACATACATAAAAAACATCAAAATTTGCGTGAAAGTCTCTCTTTGGCACAAATTTTGATGTTTTTATATATGTTTTTTTTTGTTTGCTTTTTATGTTTATCATGTTTTTTGTCAATTTTTTGTTTTTGTTGTTGCGCCAATTTTGATGTTTTTTGATGTTTTTTTTGTTTTTAATCTGTTTTTCAAGGTTTTTTGTCAATTTTACGTTTTGCTTTTTTTGCGTCCATTTTGATGTTTTTTTTATATCTTTTATTTGTTTTTATATGTTTTTTAAAATTTCTCCCATATTTTTTGTTATTTCTTTCTTTTTGCTCTTTGGTGCCTATTTTTGTGGTTTTCATGTTTTTTATCCTTTTTTTTTTCAGGTTTTTGGTGATTTTTTTCGTGTGTTTTTCGGTCATTTTAAACAGGGTGCCGGATCGAGATACAGCCAGATCTGGACGTGTCAGACGATTATCTGTTGATATGTAGTGGTAGTGTAGTATCTATTCTATTGTCATGATAGGATCCTTCGAGGCATTACCCCCTCCTCTTTTGAGAGGTGTGTAGTAAGTGTAGTATCTGTTCTGTTGTCATGATACAACCTTCCTAGACATTACCTCCTAATTTTTCATAGGTGTAGAGGTAATGTAGTATCTGTTCTGCTTGCAACTAGCAAAAATATGCGACCGAAACAGTGTGCAGTATATCGCCCCTATGGAATACGTTTTGGGGGGCGTGTGCAGTATTGCGCTCCTGTGGAATCTGTTTGCGTCTTCTTCTTCTTCATCATAAACAGGGGCACAACTGTGACGCATTAATATGAGTTCTTTTTGTATGATAGTGACGCTACATGAAGGAACTTGATTTTTGTTCTTTGATACGACAGGGGCGCATTAATATAGTTTCTTTTGTATGCGCACTGAGGTGGCAATAGGTACAAATACAGTATGCGCACTGGGGCATAGATAGGTATGTATATAGTATGAGCACCAGGGCAGAGATAGGTATTTATAAAGAATGCGCACCGGGACGGGGATAGGTACATATATAGTATGCGTACCGGGCGGCGATAAGTATGCATATAGTATGCATACAGGGGTGGCGATAGGTATGTATATAATATGCGCACCAGGGCGGAGATATGTACGTATATAGTATGCACACCAGGACAAAGATAGGTGTGTATATAGTATGCGCAACGGGACGAGGATAAGTATTATATAGAAGGCGCAGAGAGAGGTTTTACTTTTAATAGAAATATGTCACACTTTTGCCTTGGGTAATGGAAGGGGAATAGTGGGGAAAGGATACCTTTCGCCGAAAGCAACAGGGAGTGTTAGGGTTAAGGTTAGGGTTAGGGTTAAATAAGTAAAAAACTAAACTAAACAAAAACCTAACAATTTAAAAATTAAAACCTGCAATAGAAATACAAGAAACCACGTGTTTAAATAAATTCACCAATTATATTGATACAACAATGAAACAGGATATAGGCCAATCTATAGAAAACAGAACAATAGAACAGGTTATAGGAAGTAACCCTAACCACACCTTTGTTCGTGGGAAGCCCAACGATTGGCTGAGAGAACAATAAAGAATCTGATTGGTTAACTAGCTAGCCGTGTATATATAAACACCCGGTAAAAATAACTCCATGCATTTTAGCCTGAAGATCCTCCCCGGGGATGAAACGCGGGAGCCTCTGTGTAGCTTAATTGCCATAAATATATTTTTATAGCTTACTACCTAGCTCTACTTACGTATCGAGCACTGTTGAAGTAAATACTGAAAATTGATACATGAACACGTATATCTCCTTATAAAATGTTATGTGCATACATGAAATAGTAATATATATATATATATAATGTTCGAACCTTGTTCACCGTGACACATTGAATCTCTAAGCGTTGCTCAGTCTCTTAGACCACGGTAATATTTACACTGAAAGCGGCAAGTAAAAACATCAAGACATCCGATTGAATCCGACGACTGAAGTTTTTACGTTAATGTCTATTTTTAATCTCTCCAATAGTAGTCTATTTTTGATTTTACTTAAAGTGACTGCTAATAATATTAAATTATATTTAATATTTTACCTACGTACGACGTCGTTTCGAGCTTTCGGCTCTAATCAGTACAGGGAAATAAAAATCTCATACGGTCACAGGGTACGAACCCTGTTCACAGAGACACCTTGATCTTGATATATATATATATATATATATATATATATATATATATATATATATATGCAAACATTGTTAACAATAAGATAATACCTTTTTTATTTTTCCAATTTTTCTGATAGTCTTTTTGTATCAAAATTTTTAAAAAATGTTCTATAAGTTTCACAGGTTTCATGAACGTTTTCGATTCTTTCGTCGAATCATCCTCATGTGTCAAAATCAAATGAACAAAAACGCTGGAGGAAGAAGAGAATTTTAAAAAGACGGCGGAGAAACGCGCATAGAAAGTTTTTTCGCATTGTTCCAAGAAGTCGTTAGCGATTTAAATTCAGCAAGGCTGGATGGCATCACAGAACTCCATTGCATTACGTTAAGCATTTTAAAAGGGTTTCACTGGTTTCATATGTGATGTATATAATTTTAGGTTGTTGTCTTTTTATGTAGATAGCTTTCAGTATTTTTATTTTTTCCGAAAGCAATTAAAAAAAAATTAAAATACTGGAAGCATTATATGAAATATAAAATAAAATGAAATAAAATAAATAAAAAGGAAGAAAGAAAGAAAAAAAAGACGAAGAAATAGAAAGAGAGGAATAATTGCTAGCTAGCTAACTAGCTAGATAGATATATAGAAAGATAGATAGATAGATAGATAGATAGATAGATAGATAGATAGATAGATAGATAGATAGATAAATATAAAATAACATAAAATAAAATAAGAAATACAATCATTTAGGACAGAGAAAAGGGAGGGGAGAAGGAAGTGGGTAATAGAGAAGAAGAGCGGGTATAGAAATGGGAAAGGAAATATAGGGTTTAAAAAGACACATAACCCTATAGCTGGAAAGGGCACTTTTTAATATCAATCTAGGGTCATTTGTAGGCACGAGACATGATTTAGAGTCTGGTTCTCAGTTAGGGTCGGCAATGTTGATGGTGGTGGTAGTATGTGTTTGAGGCGTTTATCCATTGAACTCTAATTAATAATTACATTTTTTAATAAATTTATTAATAAATTTATTTATTTTACACAATAATAATAATAATAATAATAATAATAATAATAATAATAATAATAATAATAATAATAATAATAATAATAATAATAATAATAATAATAATAATAATAATAATAATAATAATCAGGCTGAACCTCAGTTTGGGTCAGCAATGATCGAGGTGGTGGTAGTGTGTGTTTGGGAAAGTGTAAACACTTTGGGCTCTGATTTTGTTTGTTCTTAATATTTTTTGAATTTATCTAATTGTCATGAATTGATTAATAAATTTATTAATACATAAATTAATAAATGTATTTAGTTTACAAAATAATAATCATAATAATAATAATAATAGTAATAATAATAATGATAATAATAATAATAATAATAATAATAATAATAATGACAACAGTGCTAATCGTAATACTCTCACTACTCCCTAATATAATAATAACAAGAGTAGTATAAACATGATAACGATAACAATGATAATTGTTATAATGTTAATAATAATAATAATAAAAATGGTTATATTATCATTGCTACTACTAACAATAATAATTATAATAACAATAGTTGAAAAAAACTAATAATAATAATAATAATAATAATAATAATAATAATAGCGGTAAGAGTGCGAAAATAGCAAGTAATGATATTGATAAATATTTATAATAATAATAATCAATAATGAGAAATTGTGGAATAATAAAAAAGGGAAAAATGATAATAAAGAAATATCCAAAGATAAAAATAATTTTCAAAAATAATAGTAATAATATTAATCATAATAGTTGTACATATGATAATAAGAATGATTTTTATGATTGCAATAATATTAATAATACTGATAATAATGGTAATCATTATAATCTAAATAATAATAATAATAATAATAATAATAATAATAATAATAATAATAATAATAATAATAATAATAATGTAAATAATTATTATAATAATAATTATGAACCTATAATAGTAGAGGTGTTTATGGTAATAATAGAGATAATGCTAGCCAAAGTAGTAATGATAATAAATTAATAATAATAATAATAATAATAATAATAATAATAATAATAATAATAATAATAATAATAATAATAATAATAATAATAAATATGATAATAATATTTTTGCAATTGGTAATAATGTTAATGGTTTTGATTGTCATAATTAGTGATGGATTCTAATTATAATTCTCATTTAATGGAAGAATGAATATAATAATTATATCAAGTATGGTATAAAATATAATATAAAAGAATGGTTGACTTCTCTATTTATTGTTTGTTGATAGGTAAATATCGTTTTACCAATGGAGGTCCTGGCATTTTCATGCCTTAGGGGGTAATTGATTCTGGGGTATTTAGTAGATACTATAGAATGATATGTTCAGTTAGGGTTAAAAAATTATAGTTTTTTGTTGTTTTTATTCTATTTTTAAATGGTTATATTTGTTTGACAGGTGATATGTGAATTACTGAGAATGCGTGATCTATTGTGCTTACTATTAATTGAGGTCTCTTGTTTTTTTTTTAGTTTATCCTTATCACTAAATTTAACTATCTCAAGTTATTCAGTTAGGCATAAGTAACATGGTGCATTCAGGGAACTGCAGGTACTGTTTTTTTCTAATAGTGTTCCAAGTCATTGTTGGTGATTAATTATTGCGGGTTTATTCCTAGTAGTATATAGAGAGTGACGTTCTTTTTTGGTAGACACAATTATTCAATGAGCACTTCTGGCCCGTATGTCTTTCTTTGAAAGTATTACCAGCCATACATATATAGTACTTTTTCTGGGTTTGGTTTTCTTTGGTTGAAATTATAGCATGGTATATTATTTGGGTTATTTGGCAATTTTGTTGTAAGGGACATTCTGTTTTGTTTGTGCAGTTACAAGCTTTAGTTTTTCTTGTTTTTCTTTCTGTATTTTGTTGCCATTTAGAATTTTATTATTATGTTTTTTTAATTATTTTTTCTAAATTGTCCCCACAGCTGTTGCTTAATTTAAGGATGTTTTTATTAAACATTTTATGTAGTATATTATTAGTAAGAAAGTGTAGGTTAATTAACTCTAGGAATCTTTCACCAAGTTTGCTCTTAACCATGTGATTAAATAGGGATGTAAACCAGATAATTTTTCTACTTCTATTTTTGTGTTTTTGTTGCGAGCTGTAGGTTTGGTATATTTTATTTGGGTGTTTTAGTATCCGCTCTCTTTTAGTGCTTTATTGTAAAAAAGCCTTATGAATGTTAAAGATTTCTGATTCTCTTTTCGATTGATTTGGAGATATGTTTGATTATAGATTTTGGATGGTTAGAGAGTGGGTGGACATACATTGGGTTGGCATTATCTTTAATATAGGGTTCATACGTTTCTTTATTTAAGTTAAATGTTACGTCTAAGAAGTTAACTAGTTTTATATTTGATGTTATTTCAAGTTTAAGATTAAACCTTTTCGTCTATCTGAGGATATTTTTTTCATTCTTTCACACTTCTTCCCATTTGAGTTTTTTCTACAAATAAGCCATTATCTCTATGTAATCCTATGTCTTCTATGTTAATTTGTTAATTAAGATTGTATAATATGTAGAGACCCACTATGTCGGTTACTTCTGCTGAGTCCAGAGACCCATAGAGACATCAACAGATCCCAATTGATTACTTTTTGTCCATTGTTCTTGTTTACAGATTAGCACTATATTTCTGCATTTGCTAATGATATTGATTTTGTCTTCAGAAATATCAGAGAGGAAGGTGGCAAAATTAATAACATTTTCAAATAGTTCTTTTAATATGGAGGGGTAATAATTGATGATGTCGAACTAGATGAACGAGCAGTGAGTTTTGTTTGCGATTTTACAAAACTAATTCATGGTCTCAGTTGTGTTTACCCACTGATTTAGTTTGTAAAATGTTTGTATTTGTTTATTTATTCTTTCTAATATTTTTTTTTACTATTTTATCCAATTCCTCGTCTTGTGGGGTTAATAAGTCTAGTAGCTGGTTTAGTTTGGAAGGCAGGTTGATGGTTTTTCAGAATGATATATCTCTTTTTCTCTTACTTTAATTATTCTATGACTAATTTAAAGTTTATCGGTAATTGCCCTACGATGTTGATATTTTGAATTAAGTCTACGTTAGATGTTCTGTAGTTTTTTGTGATGTTATTGTCAAGTAAGTTATAGTATTCCTGCGTGGTTAGTTTGTAAAAGTTTTGAATTTTATCAGCTTTAGATAGTATGTGTTCTGAACTGTTAATTTCTTTCGTAATGCCACTATCTATAGTCATTTTAAAACCCGTCTAGTTGGTTTTTGGAATCCATAAAAAATCCTTAGATTCATTGCATGTATATCTTCCATTTCATTCTTCTCAAGAGTTTGTCCACATTCATAATAAGTATTAGAAGATAATTCTATTTGCTGGTAGTCGGAATGTTTTTAAGGAGGTACTAAAATTGTTTTTTTTTTCATGTATGCAAAGCAATAATCCACGGTTTAGAAATTGCTCAACAATAATAGCGCAAAAAAGTAATCCTCCAGGCAAGGTAAACATCCACAGGATAGTAATCCAAAGAATTTCTACCGGGTTTATGAAAAATGCTCAATATCAAATAGAGCTTTTATATGTGATTATTTGTATTTACACAGACATGTACTAAATCTACGACACCGGCATGTTAATGTTATAGATCAACAGCTGTTATAAACTGAGATCTCATCAGGGAGAGTTATTATCCGATATTAACTTTAGATTATATTTGGAAAGAATGAAATGGGGAGAAAAGAAAAAAAGAAAATTTGGAAAGTTGGGACCGTTAAAATCAAAATCAAAAAGATATAAAGTAAAAATATATAATATAAAAATTATAAAGTATAAAATATAAAATGAAATAAAAGAAAAGAAAAGGAATACAAGTAATCGAAAGAAAGAAAGACGAAGAAATAGATAGATAGATAGATAGATAGATAGATAGATAGATAGATAGATAGATAGATAGATAGATAGATAGATAGATAGAAATAAATAAATAAAATAAAATAAAATAAAATAATATGGTACGGGATAAAATAAGAAATAAAATCATTCAGGATAGAGAAAAGGGACGGGAGAAAAAGTGGCTAATAAAGAGGGGAAAAGGATACAAAAATGGGGAAGAGAAGAAAGTGTTAAAAATGACACATGCAGCTATAGCTTGCAATATAAATCTAGGATCATTGTTAGGCACGAGACATGATTTACAGCCTGGTGCTGAGTTTAAGTCGGCAATGATGTTGTTGGTGGTAGTGTGTGTAGGGGGCGGATCGTTTAATATTTTATATTTTATAAGAGGTTTATGTACTTTGCTTGAATATTGTTTATTAGTATAAAGAAATGTGATACTTAGAAGGCAATACAATGCAGATGTGTGACGGATAAACACAAGTTGGAGCAAATAAAACATATAATGGTGGAAAAAATTAAATAGTTCCACCCTTAATACAATGTATACATACACACACACACACACACACACACACACACACACACACATATATATATATATATATCTACAAACACACATATATCTGTTTATCTACACAATGTTACAATGTTATGTAATACCTGTATCAAGATGGTCTGGTGAAAACTCTGTATGATATAATATTTCGGAGAACTCTTCTCTTGTTTAGAAGTGCTCAACTCAAGTTCAAGCGTGTATATGAAGGTTACCGTGGGATGCAGTCTCGCAGAAAATACCGACTAACTTTGAATTCTAACCAGATTTAAAAAACAAAATAAACTTATTTTTAAATATTTTTTAATCTATTTTCATCTAATTTATTTATTCATCCATTTACCTTTATTAAAAAAAAATTATAATATTTTTTGTTTTTTAGAATCTTTTCTTTTTTTCCATTAAATATTAAATCTAATCTAAATTTAAACAAAGTCTATTCGTTTAAATTAATATGTCGGTTAATACTATCATTAAACATTGCATTATCTGTTTGTTTTAAATTATTGTGTATAATAATATTTAGTTCATTTATTTATTCAATTTTATTTTTAAATATGTATATTTTATTAATCAATTCAATTCAAGCCAGTATTATCTGTTCACTCATCGCTCGTATCTGTCTAATGCTAAGGGAGGTAATTCAGTTGGGTATGTCTAATGATTTTTAAGTCGCTTTTAAATTTAGTTATTTCTAATTGTTAGGCTAAACTATCGTTATTCTCATATAACGAATGTATTTCTTCCTTTTTCATTTTTGTTTATTATTTATTAATGTTATAGGGTATTATTCTCGCCGGGGTGGTTCCGGTATTTTATCGCCCCTTATGATTATTATTATTAGTAGTATTATTATTATTATTATTATTATTATTATTATTATTATTATTATTATTATTATTATTATTATTATTATTACTGTTATAATTAATATAATTATTGCTGTTATTATTATTATTGTTATTATTTATTTATTTTTTATACTGTTGTCATTATTATTTATTTATTTATTTATTTATTTTACTGTTATTATTATTATTTTTTTTTTTTTACAGTTATTATTATTTATTTATTTTTTACTGTTATTATTGTAATCATTTATTATATTATTTTAAATTGTATTTATTTATTTTCCCTTCGGCATGTAATATCGATGAACTATTAATGTTGTAAATTGAATGTTCACGCATGGGCAGTCTCGACATTTCTTATTAATATCTTATATTGTTTTAATAATCTCTTTATTTCTATTTATTTATTTAACTATTTACTCAGTCAATGTCTCGCTGTATTATTATTAATACTATTAATATCATTACTATATATTATTATAGGTAATGGTTTTTGTTAGGTTAAGTAATTACTATTATTAGTTTATTAACTTTAATATTAAAAAAAAATTTTCTTTTTCATTTTTTATTTTATTTATCCACTTATTTATTTTACTTAACCATTTATTTATCTATTTTTTATTTTATTATTTTTTAAAAATTATTATTTATTTATTCATTTATCTTTTCCTATTTATTTATTTATTTTTCTTGTTATTTTGTGTTGAGTGAGTATTTGACCTATGTTGTTATTATTTGTTATTATTATAAGGTAATGTTTTTGTTAGATTATTAGTTTTTAGTATTCATTTAAAGGTTAAATTAAGATCAAATCAATACAAAGAGAGTGAGATTGGAAACTGTATCAGACTAGAAATGATAGTCCTAATTCGAGTCGGTGTTTTATTTTGGGAGATAATTGTGCTATTAGTATCGATTCTTTTATTCGAATGTTGCCAACGTGTCTCTCCGTAGCTAGGATATCAATCTTGAATGATTTGCTGGTGTTGCCACATGCGTGGATGTTTTTGTGGAAGGAAGAGGTGCGTGTTTGTAGGTGTTATTTTACACTAATATGTAGGGGTCTCACCGTACTACTAATGTATATTCTGTTGCATGTGGTGCACTGTATACGATATACAGTGTATGTGCGGTGGCATTTGTCTGTGGTGTTCATGGGGCAGTTTGCCAGGGTGCAGGGAGTATTGTTATAATTGGTGTTCCGTGTTGTCAATTGTTGGCGTAGTGAAAGACCGATGTGTGTTAGTTGAATATCGAGGTTTTCCTTACGTATAGTTTTGCGGATAGCTGTGGTGATGCTGTCGTTGAAATGGGGCAACTTCAGTAAGCAGGTATTTGAAAGAGCGTGTTGCGTCCGTCTTTGTGGTTTCCGGGGTTTCATAAGGAGTTCTATGGTTGGTGTAGGGTATCCATTGGTCTCTAGTACCTCTTGGAATTTCTCGCTGCAGATGGTTTTGTCAGCCTCAATGCTGCATTTCTTACGGGTGCGAGTTAGCTCATTCCTAGCATATCCTATTCTAGCCTTACGAGTGAAGGCCGATCTGTAATGTATGAATATGTCTCTACATACGGGTTTTCTGTAGAATTTAGTGGTTAAAGTGTCTTCTTCAGAGATGTTGAAGCTGAAATCTAAAAGTGCTAAGGATCGAGAGCTTCCAGGGTGTTCTATTATAAATTCTATGTGTGAGTCAGTGTTTTTGAATGTGTCGAAAATTATGTTAGCCTCTTCGTGGGACGATGAAAGGATTAGAATGTCGTCCACGTATCGTATGAAGAAGATGGGGGAGTGACAGGAGTTGAGAGCATGGCGTTCTAATTTATCCATAAATGCAATGGCGAGCAGTCCCGAGAAGCTGGGCCCCATAGGGAGTCCTGTTATTTGTTTATCTGTGTTTTGTTTGTATGTTAAATATGTTTAGGAGTTCATGTATATCAGTGGTGGTGAGGCCGAAGCAATAGAGGTCGCTGGATGAGATACAGTCAGTAATTATATCTACTGTTGGGTATGCGGGTACAGATGTGTAGTGGGCGACGACGCCAAGGCTGAGGGCATATCGGTTCAGTTTACGCTGTTCTGGTGGTAGTAGATGTAACCTCTGGATGACTCATCCGAGCAGCTGACATGTCCGGGGAGGTTGGGAGTAGAGTTTTAGGTAGATGGGAGAGGAGCCAGGAGATTTTGTATAGTGGTCCTTCAATGCTGGATACTATGGGTCTGATTTTGTGGTGGTGCCTGTCTTGTGGGGCTTGATGAGGTGATAGAAAGTAGGAAGTTTACTGTTTCTTGTAATTAGGTTGTGTATGTAGCTATTAGGGATACTTCTTTTTTTGCAAATATTGGACAAGACTGTATTAATCTTGTTCTCAATTTGTTCAGAAGTCACATATTTTTTACTTTACATTATTTTTTATTTTGATTTTTAACGGACCCAACTACGTGACTTCCTAAATTTTAATTTTAAATTTCTTTTCTTTTCTCTCCATTTCATTCTTTCCAAATATGATGTAATGTATAGATTGGATTGTAACTCTGCCTGATGAGATTTCAATTTATAACAGCTGTTGATCGATACCATCGACATGCCAGTGTCGCAGATTTTTTTACATGTCTGCGTAAATAAAAATAATCATATATAAAAGCTTTATTTTATATTGAGAACTTTTTATAAGCTCGGTTATAATAAAAATAATAAAATAAAAATAACAATTACATAAAATACATTTAAGTGATGAATAACGTACATATTTTCAGAAAAGGCGTCATGGTCCGGAGGTAAACGCCAGACTATAGACATCAATATCGAAGGTTATATCTTTTTCTAAGTTAGCCGTGCTGATGACGACTGTGAGCCAGAAACACGTGTTATTTTTATGTATGTATGTAATATATATATATATATATATATATATATATATATATATATATTAACGAAAAATATGTTCTATAAAGTAAATGGCGACCAGTAATGCTATCTTCTGCATTAACCTGTATCACTTTGGAAGTGAACAATCGAAATAGGAGTAAGCAATATAACAAACGCTACTATAACCCATAAAAAAGCAATTACATAAAATGCATTAAATATATATATATATATATATATATATATATATATTAATTTCATACATATATTACTTTATTTTACTTTTATGTAAGTAAAATTAATTAAATTATATATATCAACGAAAAATACGTGCTATATAGGTAACGGCGACTACTAATTCTATTTACTGCATCTTAATCACTTATGAAGTTAAAGAATCTTAATAGTAGTAAGAGAAAAAAAACAATAAACGCTGCAATCACCAATTAAAGCAATTACATAAAAAATACAATTTATATATATATATATATATATATATATATATATATATATATATATATATATATATATAGAGAGAGAGAGAGAGAGAGAGAGAGAGAGAGAGAGAGAGATAGACAATATGACAGACAACGTATGTCTGCATATCCGTGTGGGGGTCTTTTTCATTAGCCGAATGAGGGTAGTTACTTCGGTAGAGAATTGGCCGATAAATCTGCTAAAACTGTAGGTGTCTCAAGTATTTTCAGGCCCACCCGGGTTTATCTTCAGGGGAATCAGGTAAAGACCAAGGAGTTTATGTTAATATTAATAAGTAGTTTGGTGGGAATTATATCATTTATTCGGAACTTAGGTTAGAACTATAAACATTTTAGAATGATATTTCTAGTGTTACAATTGATTCTGTTGATGGGTGTTTGTTTTCTGGGGGAGAGGGTGATATATTAGGCTTATTATATATAGGGTTTGTGTTTATTATTTGTATGTGCTAATATTGTGCTGATTTCTACTAAGAGTTTTCGAAATTGAGAACGGGGGCATGAATGCTATTTGTAAGGAGCTGAGAACAAATACCATTATTTGGCGAATGGAAAAAATCCATACAAGAATATACAGACATAAGTTGTCTGTCATATTTAACAACATTTTTATACAAATAAAATGCTGCCTAACAATATATATATATATATATATATATATATATATATATATATATATATATATATATATATAATATTTGTTACATATACGTTTCATCCTTTCGGGAACCGTCACTGTAGAGATAATTATTCATATCAGTCGCCAGACTCGAACCTCAGAACACGAGTCATTTTTAAACAAAAAATCCGACGTCTTAGTCCACGCGACCACAATCATCACCCCAGTAAACCAGCGAGAGATTAATAGCAGCCGTCGTCAGAATGTTCGACTGCTGAAGGAGAATGCATTTAAAGCCACGACGACTGTGTTAACTAATACAACCAATTACAGAGCTGGACCTATATTGAGGGTGACAAATAATTATATTATTAGTTTCATCCTTTCAGGAATCGTCAGTATATATATATATATATATATATATATATATATATATATATATATATATATATATATTGTTTATTTTATATTTTTGTTTTCTCCAATTACATATCAATCCGGCCTTCGTCATTGACTTCAGCTTTCTTAATACCTTTATTACAATTACTAGCAATGCTTAAAGCGAACAACCATTCTCTCTTAACACTTTTTCTAGGCCAGACACGGTTTGTATATACCAAAAAAATATTCAGAGAAGAAGAAAAAATATTTGACAATATCTGCCGAAATATCAAATTATTTCCAATTATCCGGACACTATACACAGTTAATACCATACTTGATGTTTATTATGTAAGATTGAACAGAGGAATAAATACATAATTGTTAGATCTCACTTTCGATTGTTTATTTTGGTTCTTTCCAGCTTCTCATCAATCTCTCTCTCTCTCTACATTGCTTTCAGCTTTCTTAATAGCTTTATTACGATTCTCGGAAATGCTTCTAAGAAACCTACATTCTCTTATATATATATATATATATATATATATATATATATATATATATATATATATATATATACCATGTATAGTCATGTACACCATTAGACACAGACATAGTATCGTCTTGCATAGGAATATGTCAAGTGTGAGAATTTTCAAAGTCTAAAAGTACATTTACAGGATGGAAAATGAGAAATCCTTGTGGGAGCAAAACAAAATTAAAGATAGCAAAGTCAACCGAAATGAAAATTCCGGAATGCTTGTTGTTTCTTTTCCTTTCCACGACGCTTATACACGCCTGACCTTTATCCACACGTGATCGCGACCAATTCTCAACACATCCCATAACATGAAAAAACAAAAGAAAGAAAATATTTCTTCTTTTCCGAATGATCATAGTCTTATAGATCTGTTACCCTGCCCCTTCAATTATCAAGCAGACTGTTAACACATTCTTTTGTGCTGGATGGCGCGAAGAATCCAATTTTCTCTTTGCCATTATATTTATGCGAATACTAACGTATATATATATATATATATATATATATATATATATATATATATATATATAACTTCTTTTGTAATATAGTAGAAAAATCCCAGTAGAGTGCTCGATTAATTGAGAATTAAAATTAAAATTAAGAGCGTAATATTTATTTTTTGGAGTACAGGTAAATTAGTACAACATTAGTACCGTCGGTTTCAAGCTCAGAAGGACTTAGCCATCCGGCGCTCTTCAGCTTATGTTGTCATATGTTTCGGAAATGTGAAGTCACGTGTCACTTTCGTTTAGACGCGTTATTTGCTGAGAGTGGTATGTATATTTGTTTAAATTTAGTTATAGGTGTTATTTCAAAAGTCGACTTAACCAGTCTGTTTAAGTTCTGTTTTCTTGTCATCGCTTGCATGTTATTAGTACAGTAATAACTGATCTTAATATTGTTCCTATTTTAGATTTTGTCGAGTGTGTTGTCTCTTAGCTATAAGAATAATGTTTAGCATAAGTGTGATGATTTCACTATTTCATGGTCGGTACAAGCAAATGGTGTTACGGTTTCTGTTATATATTTTGTTAATATATAAATGTGTTCCGTTGTGTTTTTAATAGGTTATATATTTTCTTATTTAAGTTGGAAGTTATATCAAGAAAATTCACCTCCTTTAGGTCTATATCTATTTCTATGCTTAAACCAAAGTTTTTTAGTATGAGGATATTTTTTGTTTCGTGTTGTCTTCTTTTATTTTGTTGTATGCAAAATAATGAGTGTATAGACTAATCAGACTGTAGTCTTTTATCTCCTGACGTTTATTTTTTTACAATTGTTGATAGTTGTTTTTATTGTCAGGATTCCTACTTGCGTGCACACCTCTGCTCCATCATTAGCAGCTTAATGGAACACAGAATGTAATTTCAGCAACATAAACATAAACAACATATCCTCTGTTAAATGAATCTAGAATAAATTACTAAAAATAAATAACACACATACACAAGTACGCACAAAAACATTCAAAAATAAAATTAAACAAATAATATAATAAATATGACACATGATTAAAAAACAATACTACAAATAAAAATAAAATAATTATAATAGATAAAAACTCAACATAAACAAAAACATTTAACACAAGATGAAGATAATTACATAAAATATGAAATAGTTAATCACTTTTATTATAAAATAAGTAACAATAATAATTTATTATTAAGTACACAAAATATACAAATTAAAACAAATAAATTAACACATGAAAAGTACAATACAATAATGATATGAGATTTACTCAACTGAGAATAAAACATTTAAAATATTTTTATGGGAGTTATCTCGCTTTCACCACAAAAGTACGAATTCATACGTCAAGAGAGCACGACTATAGTAATTATATTACAAAAAACACAATTCATGAGATTCAAAATAGAAAAAATAAATATATAAATAATAAGCCATGGCATTGATTTCAATATAATAAAAAATATACTAAATAAAAAAGAATACATAAAATTATTCTTTTAACAGACACATGACACTATTAGCTGGAGTAAACAGATTAATGGAAAAATTATCTAGTGAGTGACAAACGGAGGTTGGTATAGAAAAAACAAACAGGAGTGAATTCGATCAAAAATCCGTGTATTTAGTAATGTTAAGAGCGCAAAAAGCACGAAAGCAGAGTTATGACCGATAAAAAACGCATAATTCTGTTTAGTACTCTAATGACATTCAACACTGTATACAAGATCACATGAAATCATATTAAGGATTGTTTACTTTAATAACAACATTGATGGTATCAGCTCGATATCTAACCCGCTGAGCTACATGCTCATACTGTCAAACTAAAGCTTATAAACAGAACAATTTAATTGTGTAACATGTTAACAAAGTGTTATTACCTCATGTAAGAGGTAACTAAAGACGCAGAACTACTTCTATTATGTTCATATGACAATTATATATGTGAATACACTTATATTTAAGGTACACTCTCGAGTATGTGTTCGTTTTTAGGGACAGACATAGACACGGGTAGTGGTATATTCTCCTTGATTATATATATAGAGAGAGAGGGATCTATGTATATATAAAGAGATAAAAAAAAGAGAGAAAGAAAACGATGGAGGAGAGACGGACAGACAAACGGAGAGGCATTACGTATTAAATATACATAACATCCTTCAATTACATGTTTGTTATATTAATAAAGGAATAATATATTCTTTGATTCTATACAATTTTTAAAAAAATCAGAAGAGTAGAATCGAAACTGAACACTTGATGTCATCATTCCGATACTTTCATAACTAAACAATTAAAATATTTGTTAAAATAATGCTCATAAGAAAAAAAGGATATACGCATCTAAAATGTTAAGGGGGTTTTGTTCCCATGAGTCACTTATAGGTGAAGGCACGTAGATATTCGACACATAGAGTGGAACGTTCATAGCCACGTACATTGTCTTCCCCGGAGAAGTGTATACACATGATATAAGTTTCATCACAATATGGAATATTTGAAGTTTTAAAGGAGGTTCGACCCCATAGCTCCCTTAGGTTAGTAAAGCACTTATAGACTTGGAACAAATTCATATCTCTTCTCTAGAACATTTTATATTTCATGAGAATAGAATATATTCAAAGTTATGAGGGAGTTATTCCCCCTTGAGGGTGAACGTAGATATTTGGGAACACTTCCATTGTCTTCTCCGATTTATTTGACATGAGAATACACTTTTAGATATGATGTAGATCTTTGTGCATTTAGTTTTCTATGCAACACACAAACTATAAGTTTTATATATTTATAGATAGATAGATGTAGGTATATAGCGAGCGATAAATAAGGAGGGAGAGAGAAAAAAAAGAGGTAGACTGACAGACAGGAGAGGCGTTACGTACCAAATATTCAAAAATTATTAACTTACATTTTGCTTATATTAAAAAAAGGAAAACTGTATTCTTTGATTTCATATACTTTTTTTAATATATGTATGTGTGGGTGTGTATGTGTGCTATGTGTGCGTGTGTGTTCCGTACGTGCCCATAGCATGCGAATAGGTTATGGCTCATGTGATACGCGTCGCACGCCAACATAATACAGGCGTATACAGAACACACAATCGCACGCAATCACACATCACACATATAACTAATATTTACCAATAATTAGTAATTTATTGTTTTTACTTCTGAGGATAAGAGGTATTTCTTTTGAAATCCATTATCATATTGTATTGTTTATTTAAACCAATTATTCTTGTTTTAATATATTGAAAGCATTTTTGACACATTATTGTTGCAAACAAATAGTAAAGAACCAGTCTCCATCCTTTCCAAGAAGTCAAACTGATGTTTTCGCTCTCACACTTTTCAAACAATCCTGTTTATTTTTCTTTGCTTCCGTCCGTCTTTCTTTCTTTTCTCTCTTGGTTAAATCTAAAACCTATTAAAGCAAATATGCGGCCGTTTTGAGGCAAAATCTTAGGAGAGAAAGTGAAGGGAAAAAAGCTACATCCCTATCTATCTATCTATATATATATATATATATATATATATATATTATACAGAAAAATTAGTACAACATTAAACCCAAAAACAGTAACGGACAAATATACGATACTCATAATATTGACTCACGGGATTTATATTTTTTATATTTTTTTAACTCTATTTTATTTTTTTTTTTTTAATATATTTTATATCTCTTTAAATCTTCTCCGGTTTATTTTCAACTGTTACTTTTCACCCTTATCCCTTTTTGTCAAACCTTATTAAACCTTCCTTACACTAAATTTAAACAAACATACATAACACTCTAAGCAAATAACGCGCCCAAACGAGAGTGACACGTGACTTCACATTTCCGAAACAGATGACAACAGAAGCTGAAGAGAGCCGGATGGCTAAGTCCTTCTGTACTTGAAACCGACGGTACGAATGTTGTAATCATTTTTCTGTAGCAAACTAAATAAATATTACGCTCTTAAATTTATATTTTTATCTTTAATTCTTAATTAATCGAGCACTCTGCTGGGATTTTTCCTGCTTTATTACAAAGAAAGTATATATATATATATATATATATATATATATATATATATATATATATATATATATATATGGGGGTCGACCTTTATATATACATGCATATATTTATGTTTGTGTCTATGTGCGTTTGTGTATGTTTTGAAACTGCAGTAGATATTTTTAGATACTCAAATTTATAAGAGAACCATTATAATTATAAGTATAAAAATGGTCATACTTAAAGTTATTGTGCTCGGTTTAAGTCGTTGAACCGGAAACATGTCATACAAACAGGGTTACTAGTCGTTGCCAAGGTTATATTGTGGGATAGCACAATATGCAACACTATATTAAGGAGAGTTACTTTAATAGCAACCTTCATGTTGTCAGCTTGATATCTTACCCACTCAGATATTCAGATACATGTTAATACTCTTAAACTAACGTTTATTAATGGAGTAATATCATTGTGTAATATGGAAGAAAAGTGTCATTAGCTCTTTTAAGCGGGCAGCGAGAGACGCAGAAGTACTTCCATTATGTTGTGTACAAATTGTACATGTAAATACACTTTAAGGTACACTCATGAGTATATCTTTATTTTTAGGGACAAAACCTACAAAAATTCTAAACTTAAATGCTTATTATGTTAAAAAAAAGAACAATATATTCTTTTATTTAATATAATTTTATTTTTTTAAATCAGGGGGTAAAATCGAAATCGCGCACTCGATGTATTCAGTCTGATACTTTCCTAACTAAGCAATAAAGACATGTTAAGTCGACTTTTAAAATAACACCTATAAGAAAAATCAAATATACGTATTTGAACTTTTAAAGAGGGTTTTTCATATATTAAGGGCCACCATTGACCCAAATACAGTCTGTTTGAAATCACAAGATGAAATCTTTAAAGGATGCATTCACAGGAGACAAGCACTACTAATGAACTGGACTTACCGATACATTAAAAGACTAGCAACACCCCCTATGCCAAATACATAACCTCGTAATTGCCCCATTTAATACCAACTTCAACTGCGGAAAAATCTCCCAACTATCACCCCGCATAAATATAAATAAAATTTAAAAATACAAACAAATACCTTAATCAGCTTATATCCACACAATTTTCAAGAGCAATAATTATAACTTTCCCAAAAATATTTCTCCAGTCATTAAGAGAGTTACACCCCCATTTCACATTATTATTACTCCCATAAGTCCCCACCATTTCTCGGTCATAATGCTAATCTCCCATATCTCCCAAACAGATCCGACCAAATCCTTACTCTTATTTCTAAACCAGTTGTAAGCAGCATACTAATGTTATCACCCTAATAAGCATTCAGTATACCTTAGTTAACCTTAAATCCTGGATTAATATTTTTCCTTTTAACCTTTTCATCTTTTCATAAGTGTAATACTTAAACCCATATTCTCTACCTAATTCCTTTAGAAGACACATCGTTAAACCCCAAAACAGTAACGGACAAATATACGATACTTATAATATTGACTCACGGGATTTATATAGAAATATTTTTAATTTTTTTAATTTTTTTATACATCTTTAAATCTTCTCCGGTTTAAATCTCAACTGTTACTTTTCACCCAACCCCTTTTTTTCAAACTTTATTAAACCTTCTTTACACTAAATTTAAACAAATATACATAACACTCTAAGAAAATAACGCGCCCAAACGAGAGTGACACGTGACTTCAAATTTCCGAAACAGGTGATAACAGAAGCTGAAGAGAGCCGGGTGGCTAAATCCTTCTGTGCTTGAAACCGACGGGACGAATGTTGTACTAATGTTTCTGTAGCAAAATAAATAAATATTACGCTCTTAATGTTTAATTTTTAACTTTAATTCTCAATTAATCGAGCAATTTTCTGAGATTTTTCCTACTATATTACAAAACATTTATTTAACATAGGTAACCCTAAACAAGGCAAGTTGAGAATTAGGGTGCACGTTTTAGGGGTCATCCTAAATTCGGGAGCTGTGCAGCGAGATGCTTGGTCACATTAGTTTTACATTTCTGCATGTTGGTACAGTCAGAGAAACAGGAAGTCGGGCGGGAGTTTCAAAAGCCGGCAGCATGAGGAAACTAGGTATTAGAGTATAAGGCTCTATGGGGCCTCCACAGTGAATTGGTGACATTTACCTTATTGTCGGGTTGGTCTAGTGTATTTGTGTCGAGAGGGCACCAGAGCAGCAAGTTAATCGGAGCACGTTCCATTGAAGTACTTGTAAAACAATCAAAAAGATGCAACACTACGGCAATGGGACAGGGGATGGAGCTTGGTGGATAGTTAGGGACTTATGAGATTAGCGACTCTTTTTTGGACCTTGCCATGTGGATGGTGCACTAGCCCAGATGTAACAACTATACTCTATGCATGGGCGGATGGTGGCTTTGTTGAAATATAGGATACTGTCAGGTGTGAGAAGTTTTCCAGGACGGTAGATGGGGGTTCACTGTCTTTGCAGCAACCTTGGCAATGTATTTGATGTATTTGTTCCAATTTATGTTACCTGTGAGTGTTAAGGCGAGGAGTTTGAACATTGGACTCTCAGGTAGGGTGTTATTTGCTAAGGCAATCGGTGGTTGAAGAGGTTTCTTGTAGTTATTGAAAGAAAGAAGCTTTGTCGTAGCAGCATTAAATATTATCATCCATTTATGACCCATTTCACTACCGATTGGAGGTCACTTTCTAAGGATTCAGCTATTGCCTTGGATATTTGCACGTCTGTTTTACCCACATGACTAGAGTAGAGCGTGGTGTCGTCAGCAAATATACCTATTTTACACGTAATGTCATCAGGAAGGGCGTTTATTAAAATCAGGAACAATGAAGATCCAAAGTGATTCCTGACATGGATTCTGCTCACCAAGACCTCCTCTTTTACACATCTGTTGGTTGGTTATTCAGGGGTAATGTTCTCGCTCGTATATTTGAACTTTTTGATTAATTGCAGATATTTCTGGCAGCCCAAAGGAAAAAAACGAGGCACCTGTTTAATGACACACAGGGGTCATTCAAGTTTAGTCTTGCTTACTTGCCAGATGTATTAGAAGCGTTGAACGGACTCAACCGGCAACTGCAGGGCCCAGGTACCAGCAACATAATGCATACCGATGTTTCTTCGACAAGTTAGCTTTCTGGAAGAGGAAAGTTGAAAGTGTTAATGTAGCTTAATGTTGTGCGTCTCAATGAGGTCATCAGAGAAGAACCACTTGCTGAGGAGCTGCAAAAGGAGATCAAGAAACACTTGACAATCCTCCAAGAAGAGTTCAAACGCTATTTTCATGAAACTGATAGAAATGAAAATGTTCAGCTGGCACTTGCACGTAATCCTTTCCGATGCAATTTTGGAGAATCTTCCTGATGAGATTCAAGAGAAATCTTTGAGTTCATCTATAACACTGCAGCAAAAGAGGAGTTCCAGTAACAGCAACAGCTTTAACTGTTAGGTCAAGATGCTCTCTGCTTTTCCCAAGACCAGAAAATCGGCTCTGAAGGTACTCATTCCTTTCTCATCCACTTACCTCTGCGAAACGTGTTTCTCTACTTTCCTGTTGATATAATTGAAGGCAGGAAACAAGCTTACTGCTGAAGCAGACATGCGATGTGCCTTTGAGCCGTACAGACCCCTGTATTAATTTGCTTGTAGCAAATAAGCAGACACATTCTTCACATTAAATTTCAATACTGTCATGTTTAATAAACATTAATAAAGATCAATGAAGATTATATTTTTCTCTCTGCTGCGATTCATATTTTAAAATTTCAATTTTAAAATACATCTGTGCTTTTTAAAATTAGTACATGTTTAGAAGGCTTATAAATGAGCGAGTCATGACAGGTCTGGTTATGCTTATAAATGAGCGGGTCATGACAGGTCTGGTTATGCTTATAAATGAGCGGGTCATGACGGGTCTGGTTATGCTTATAAATGAGCGGGTCATGACAGGTCTGGTTATGCTTATAAATGAGTGGGTCATCACAGGTCTGGTTATGCTTATAAATGAGCGGGTCATCACAGGTCTGGTTATGCTTATAAATGAGCGGGTCATCACAGGTCTGGTTATGCTTATAAATGAGCGGGTCATGACGGGTCTGGTTATGCTTATAAATGAGCGGGTCATGACAGGTCTGGTTATGCTTATAAATGAGCGGGTCATGACAGGTCTGGTTATGCTTATAAATGAGCGGGTCATGACAGGTCTGGTTATGCTCATAAATGAGCGGGTCATGACACGTCTGGTTATGCTTATAAATGAGCGGGTCATGACAGGTCTGGTTATGCTACAAAGTGTCATGGACTAAAAAAGTTTGAGAAACACTGACCTAGATATAAAACAATTCTATCAGCAAATTTGTCATTGTCTAATGTATTGCTGAACCTCATATGGAGAGAAATTGCAATATCATTCTTTTAATGTTTTTGAAATCTCTTACACTCAAAATAAAGTTCAGTTTGGTAAACTAGAAAAAATGACACAAGATTCGGTGTGTAGAGTTCTACACTTGCATTCATATTCTACAGGACTTTAGTGTTTATCTACAAAGTAACAGGAATTATCTCATACAGCTTTGTAATAATCCAAGATTATCTAAGTCGGGGATTTCTAACCTGGGTCCACAGAAGCTTTACGGGGGACACGAAAAACACTTTATCTAGTTTCTATTTATTTTGTTTACTAAATGTTTATTGAAATTGTCACGGTTTGAATCTGGATTTTATGTTAGGAATATAACGAAATTAATTGTTAGTTTTTATTAACCGGGAAACATTTTTAAAAATTATTATATATGCATATATGGGGTCTATGGATGATAAAATATATCCGGGGAAGGGGGGGAAGGTCACAAGCAAAATAAGATTAGAACCCCTGATCTAGATTAACAAAAAATCTGAGCAACCAAAATAAACTGAATGCTTTCCCAACTGTTCATGTGAACACTGATCAGTAGATTTGAAATTAGAACTGCTAATTTACACTCATATGCTGTTGGCACGAGCCCGGGCTGGTACCACTTAAAACGGGTGTGAAGGGTCAGGAATGACAGAAATACTGAGGAGGAAAAGAACCAACCAGCCATCTACTGGGAGCGTATGGAGAGTACTAAAAACTTTTGGAGTCTTATTGCCACTCAAAATCCACATAAAAACAAACGGCCGTTCCCAGCTAGAAATAAATGGTAAACGGCTTTTGCGATAACGCAAAATTATTTGCAAAGGTTATGGAAAGAGACCGTAAGTGATGGAAATCTGAGGAGACTTGTCACTCAGATTTCAGGGAACACCACTTGTTATTGTTAGTGAGCAATCACTGATAATAATTTATGTGAAAACTCCTAGTGAGTAAATAATAATAATAATAAGAAGAAGAAGAAGAAGAAGAAGAAAATTAAAAAGAAGAAGAAGAAGAAAATTAAGAAGAAGAAGAAGAAAAATAATTAGAAGAAGAAAAAGAAGAAAAAACGGTGTACAAATATCCGATAAAATTATCAACTTTAATTGAAACGATTACGTAACTTTGATAGTTACACATTGAATTATTATTTTTATTTACTTTTGAATCGAATATTTATTGAAATGAAACATAAAACGAAATTTTAAAAAAATGTTCGAAACATCCGAATAATAAAAATTATCTATCATCATCTCAAAAATTCTGTATCATAGTGTTGTGAAGTTGTTCCACAGTAAATAATAAATAAAGGAAGTCAAGTCGAGGGTTGGTTTAACAAGTGTATTAACAAAATAAGAAAGTGACTAGCTCTTGGCTAGACAGTTACAAGGTGGTGCTTTGTCTTCTGGTGACTCGCACTATTTATAGTGACAACCGGTGTAGTTTCTCCTGTGTAAGAACGGCCGGTGTAACACCCCCCCTTTGAAAATATCCCCTCTGGGGATTAAGAACGTTTTTGTTGTTTTTTTCGTTCGTGCTTATGATAAATTCGTCCACCTCTGCCTTACTCTTAATCTCATCAAGCGTTACTGGAAGTTCTCTTATTGTGTCACATAACGTATTTTTTACTTCAGCTTCCGCTTGAATAGCTGCTATCACCATATCCTCCAATGGTTCTGTCTGTTTAGTATCAACCTTGATAACCCGTCTGCATGACCAAATTTCTTAAATGGTACATACTCCATTTGAAAATTGTAGTTAAGAAGAATGGTACCCCATCTTTGGAGTCTATTCGCAGTGTGTTGTGGTAGTCCCTTTTTCGATCCGAAAATCGTTAATAAGGGTTTGTTGTCTGTTTGTAACAGAAATTGTCTACCGTGCAGGAAACGATGAAATTTCTTTACCGCGAATATAATGCTTAGAGCCTCTTTCTCAATTTGAGAGTAGTTTTTTTTTCGGCTGGTAGAAGTGTTCGGGATGCATGGGCTATGGGTTTTAATTTTCCATCATCCATTTTATGCAATAGGCATGTTCCTATACCATAGTTGCTGGCATCGCTTGCCACTACAATATCGCGCTTGGGATTATAATGTGCCAGAAACAAGTCAGACGTTAAGATATCTTTAATTTTCTGAAACGCTTCTTCGCACTCTTGCGTCCAGACCCATTTTTGGTTCTTCTTTAACAGTTCATTTAAGGGTGATCTTAGTTTATGTATGTTTGGTACGAACACATTGTAGTAATTCGCCAACCCTAAAAAGCTTTGTAGAGACGCAATATTTTCTGGAGCAGGCATGTTCCGTATCGCCATTGCTCTACCTGGTAACTGCCTCCTGGAAGTTCAACTCACTGGTCTTTTTTGGAAGGATAAAATTCACGAACTTTGTATGCTCGGCAGCTTCTAATTTTCTTAGCAAAAATCTAACTTTTTTAGAGTCTGCCCATGTACTGCAGTCCGATACAAAAATATCCTCATATCTTCTATGGAAGTGAGCAAAAGTGACATCGTCTTCTGGATTATAATTGAAAATTTCGATAGCGCTCCACACAGCCGTCTGGGAGAATGCATTATGATTCGTTTGCTTTCGTTAACTGTGTTGCCTCCAGAAATTTTCTCTGTTCCTCCTGTGTTTTTATCAAGAGTTCTTCGAAGTGTTTCTGCTGTTGTAGCAGTTTTTCTTGGAATCTTTCTTCTCGTGTTGTCGCCAGCTCTTTTTGTTCAGCATGCATTTTTCTTTGGGCTTTTTGCTGTTCCAACAACTTTCTTTTAAATTTCTCCTCAATTTCAACTTGTTTTCTTTGAAGTTCCATTTGTTGTTCAACTTACTGTCTTTGTAACGCAACATTTTGTTCCGTTTGGAATTTAAGTAATTGAAAAAGAGAATCTTTGAATTCAGTGTCCATCATTCACGAATTCAAGTTATGCACCACACAATTTACACTTGTAAAAATAAATCAGTTTTCCCCACAACGTGCTTAATATAATTAGTTTGCTCAACTAATACACAAAACAAGAAATATATTATTCCTTAAAAAAAAAAATTCAATCCCAGTTCTTTTGTTTGAAAAACAAAACTAAGAAATTTTTTTTTTTTATATGTGTACGTAGTTTTACAAAACCAAGCCCGTCGCTATAAGCCTAATAAGACTAGTTTTATGGGAAATCTTTTTAACCCCTTTTCATTTTGCAAAAATGCGACTTGCTTATTTAACAGTTCTTTGTTAGAAGCACAAATGACTTACGCGAATATATTTTTTACTGTCCGTCCTTTGCTCTCGACAATTCTGTGGTAGACCGTTTTAATAAATAGTCAATCCGGATTTTGCTCAAATATCAGATGTTGTCCTAATAATAACGACAAACTTACACAATATCTGTAATAGTTGACGCGGATAACATTTATCTTAACGAGTCAGTGAAACTTGAAGAGAAAAAAAATAAAGGTATCAGTGTATTCAATTATTTCAATAATTTAAAATGTCTTTCGCGTTTTTTAGTTTTCGATTTTTGGTAGCAAGTTTTGAGTTTGTGTTTTTTTTTTCCTTAACTACTCAGTAGTTAATTTGCTGTTAATCCTTGCGAATCCAAATATCTGACTAAGATGGGGGTTTTTTCCGTGAAGATCTTGCGAATCACTTTGGGTGATTTTTTTTTTTTTTGCAGTGAAATCGTTTCGATTCCTCGTCGCCAATCTGCTGTGAAGTTGTTCCACAGTAAATAATAAAGGAAGTCAAGTCGAGGGTTGGTTTAACAAGTGTATTAACAAAGTAAGAAAGTGACTAGCTCTTGGCTAGACAGTTACAAGGTGGTAATATTTATTTGAAAAAATTTCAAAATTTGGCACGAGGCCTACAAGGGGGATGGAGAAAATGTTGACCTAACATTCTTAACTTAACTAGTCACAATCACCAAAACAAATTTACTCCATGATTGACCTACTTAAAACCCAAAAATGACAATATATACATGAAATGGGGAGTGGGGGAACAAGAATGATATATATATATACAATGAAAAAATAAATAAAATTAAGTGTTAGTATAAGAACCTCCCACTAAAGAAATGTGGCCGATAAGTAGTTTTGCCAGTCGAAAAAAGGCGATGCAGGTCACGAAAGTTTTATTCTCACACCTCCTTCGAAAATTACGAAAGGAGACCTGCATCTCTGACAAAACAACAGATCAGTCACCTAATAGGGGTGGGGAATGGGAATTATAAAATAAAAGTCGGGGTAAAAAAAAAAAATTTTTTAAAAGGGGGGGGGGAGAGGACGAAAAAAAAAAGTAGGACCTATGACAACTTACATACCTTTAGCTAAGGTAAAAATAGGGAAGAAAAACAAAACATAACCTAATCTTGCCTAACCGGGTCAAATAAAAGGGTCAGTGTTCGGTTCGGCCACCCAATATTCTGTCTAAGGCACGTCCAAGTACCACTCAAAATTAGCTCCATTCACACGACACAAACGCGCAACTTTCACCCACCTTTCGTTGAAATCTGCCGGAGGGAGTTTCACCTTCTCCAGCCTGACACGCATTTTCAGGCGAGACTGGAAAATGAGGACAAGCTGGGGAGCAGTGAAGGTCTCTTCCCCGTAGACTTCCTTCTGTCGTGTCGACCAAATCACTCCTCTCATGACTGCTAGTAAGCAAAGAAACACATAATGCTCCTCCCACTTCATGATTGGTGCCCAATTGCAGCATGTCGAAAAAGACTCCAAAACGAAGAACTGTCCGTTCAACATGCGAACCGTGTAGCCTTCAACTAACTCACACAGCGGGCGAACGATGGGGCAATGAAAGAAAACATGACTGGTCGTTTCCTCCCAGTCGCCGCATCGAACACAACTCGGTGTCTCTAATAATCCCGCTGCGTAAAGCTTTTTGCCGACCCAGAGTGCATTTCGTATTATCAGCCAGGTGAGGGATGCCTCGTAATTATCGAAGCATTTCAACCCAGGCGCCCAAGGCCAGATCAAGCGAAGTTCTCCCTTCGTAAGACCGAGCTCCTCAGTAATACCGTCACGAACAGATTCCCTCACCATAACCCGATATAGTGCTTTATGAGACAACACTCGAGTGTCAGAGAGGCTTCCTGACACCCTTAGAAGGTACTTCAAGGACTGTCGACACTCGCGATAAAAGGAGCACTCGCGTCGAGGTAAACGAAATGCCTCACCCCCATGCAAGTGCAAACTTTTCAAAGCCGGAAAGGCTTTCTTGGTGTCTTCCTTCCAGAATTCACCGTTTCCCTCATAAGATGTACACATTCGGTCTAGGTAGTGTAAGCGAAGCGTATATTGACGAATCTCAACGCTTGGCATACCTAGACCGCCTTCAGACGGATGCAAGTAGCAGATCTCCCGACGAACCATGGGCTGCTTTCCGCGCCACAAAAACACGAAAAGAGCCTTCACTAAATCAATTAGTGTAAATCGATAATTACACCAGTGTCTGTAACAAATTCTGCGCAGTCCTTTGCTTTGGCGACAAATTCGCAAACGTCTATTTGTAGGGCGGGTGACTTAATCCAATCCGTCTTTTCAGAAGGCTGAGATGGCTTCTCAACCATTGAAGAGGATTACCGAAGGCACACAGCTCGCAGTCGCCATGGCCGGAGAACGGTGAAAAAAAAAAAAATTAACAAAACTCCAAATAAAAAAATATAAGGAGTAACAAAAAAAATAAGCAACAAATTTAACAAATAACGCTAATAACAATAAATAACGATAATAACGGACTTACAGGCAGAGAATAAATAACGTAATAATCAGTCGTGCTTTGTTGCTTACTGAGACCCCGTTACAAGGTGGTGCTTTTTCTTCTGGTGACTCGCACTATTTATAGTGACAACCGGTGTAGTTTCTCCTGTGTAAGAACGGCCGGTGTAACACATAGATTCAATAGGATTTGAACCCATCATATCAAAATCCATAAACAGTATCGTATTCATTAAGCCAGCTAGCAGTCACCACAAAAAAATGGGACGATGGAAACATTTGCGGGGGCATTTTAATTTATTTTAAATGACAAAACGTCCGATATTTTTAAGTTTACCAAAATCAAATATTTATTTACTGTTATTGATTGTTGACGTTGAAAGATGAACGCCTTAGGTCGTTGAACATTTTTCTGTAAAAGGTAAAAAAATTTCTCAAATAAATCAATATATGATAAATGTATGGTAAATAAAAATTATTCAAATAGATAAACTCACCAGTTCACTATTTTTTAAATCTTTTAATTATAATTTTATCGTTATTAGCAAAATATAACAAAATATATAATTAAAATTATTAATTTTCAACACTATTGAGTGTATTAAGTCAAAGATAATTTATTTTAAAACATAAAACTCACTAGTGTATTGCCGTATTCATATTTAACAAACAATTTCGGCGCGTATTTTTAATAGTGAAATTTATTGGTTGTGTGTTTTTCCTTATGTCGAAAATGGTAGCATTTAAACCAAAAAATAAGTATCAATTTTTAAAACCACATTTCCATGAGCCTTACTAATTATCTTTGAAACAATTTTCAGTCGTTGATATTCAATATTTACGAGATTTATAAAAGGTCTCTTCGATTTTTCGCTGCTAATAAAAAGGATTGTAAAACGAGAATCTGTTTTGGAAAAGTATATTTAAATAATAGAAACCTGTTTCTTTTTTCACGGATTTGCTTTAAAATAAAACTAAATTTTACTTAAAACAATACATTTAAATTACTTTTAATGCAGGTTTTTCGTCTAAAATATATAAAGTATTTTTCTTGTATTCTCTATAAACATTTTATGTTTGTTTGTGTGAAATAACTTATTCTCCGACAATTCCAGAAAGATTGTTAAAGATCTTAGAAATGTGTTGGCTTTGTTCGTTGTTTTTGGAGTTGATCATAAATTCGAAAATTAATGTATGAAGGGATTAGTGTTGATTATTATTTAACGAATTTTATACACCGGTACCCCCGCTTAATCATATCCACTACACAATAACAACACATAAATGTTTGTTAGAGGGTTACATTCAAGAAATGAATCATGGTGAGACCTACTGGTAGTTACCAACAAAATCCACACCCTTTTATCCAATAAGATATTATCAGGCGCAAAGTCCAGTTGATTCTATCGTTATGATACATCGTACCGTCTTAATGGTGTCTGTGCTTAGCTATGGCGTAAACACTTCGGTTTTGTGTCATTAATCCGGGATCGACATAGTACTTGTGATGAAAAGAGAACTCTTCTATCTCCTTCTATGCTTTAGAAGTGAATTACTTCCCTTGATCACTCTTTCTTTTTTAGTCAACCATTGTTTCTCGTAGAGACTAGATCTCTGCGTAGATCTTTGTCGAATAAAACTTCTTCAAGCAAACTCAGTTTTCTTAAACTCATTCTATTCTATCCTTTTGACTAACTCATTACAGTACTAGTAGTATTATAGGTGTTATATTAGTTTTAAAAAGGTTATATAGCAATAAGTGTATGTTTCAGGTTGAATATATATGCTAATATATAGATTTAGGTAAGGAAGTGAATATAAAACGATAAAAACGATAAAGCAAAACAATATGTTCGCGAAGAGAGAGAATATAAAAAAACAATAAATTAAATGGTAAGAGGGAGAAAGTATTCTTCATGTAAACATTTAAATGATATGATTAACTTAATGAACATTTTAAAATATGGAAGAAATTTTGATGTAAAAAGAAGAAGAGTAGTTTGATGAATATTCAAACACGGAAAGAAATGAATGACTGAAAAAGACGAAATTGCAGCAAATGATAAAACTGCTGATAGTAACAGAAACGGGATGAAACTATAAATGAAAGAGTAAAGAATGAAACTGCGAAGTTTGGAGAAATAGAGACGAAGACTAAAAGAAGAAAAAACATTTGAGAAAACGGAAATTGAGACGAAAATCTGAATTAATGCGCGAACAAAAATAATGATAGCAGATTTCTGTGAAAAAAGTAACTGAAGAAGAAGGTAGAATGCGTGAAAAGCCAAATGTGTGGTCGAAAATAGAAAAATGTTTTCTAGGCTGAACGCTTATGAAGTCTGAATATTACTGGAGCGAAGATAAAGACGACGTCGACTTTTGGACTGGGGTGAGAAGAACAATAGAAGAAGAAGAAGAAGAAGAAGAAGAAGAAGAAGGAGAAGAAGAAGATATTTCTTTTTTTGTTCAAGAAGACAAAAAACAGGAACACGATGGAGGAAGAATTGTTTTCTCACTCTTTGCTTTCCTTTTTTCGAATTTTGTTTCGGAATATTTTTGTTGATGCGTAACAAGAAAAGCTGGCTAACAATGAAAGACACAGAAAAGAAAATAGGGTTTACTAACATATGACAATTTTAGCTTGTATATTTTTATATCTATACTTTTTATGTATACTTAACACTTAGAAGACAAGAAGATCGAGTGTGCCTATTTCGAATGACTACTCTGCTGATATCCGAGCCTTTACAAGTACATGATTAAATGAATGAAAATCTCTTCGCCAATATTGAATTACGCTTGCTCTACCAAAATTAACGGCATTTATCTACTCCGTTTCAAGGGATTCTAAAAGTCTGACTTTGTTTTAGACGGAGCAGAGTTACATAAATCAAAATGTGATTTCAAAGTGTTCTATATTAGTCATATTGATATGTAACAAGTCAGTGCTGAATGCTGGTCTCCGCACTAAATGCTGGTCCCCAAACTGTCTTATGCCAACCAGTTCTCTGTAAAATGGCCCAAAACATACGAATGTGTAACAATTAGATCAAGTTTCCGCGACGTTTACACTGAAACGCGTTTTTCTTGTTTCGTTTTTTTTTTAAATAATGATTTCTTTTTTAAAATTTTACTTCAGTCAAAGTTGTCAGAAATCGAGGGGCCCCTTCCTGGGGCTAATACTTGATCTTTATATGAGATACATAGATATCCGAGTATTCAACTAAAACTCCCCTTTACCTCTCAAACGTTGAGTTAGCAAAAAAGTGAAGAACATTATTTTTGCTCTCCTTAATTGACCATTTAACTATGTAATAATATATCTTTCTTGTGATATCTTGGTCTGATCAGATTCCAGGATAGAATTAATATAGTCTGGTGGGGTATCCAGCTAAGTGTTGTTACTTGATGCAAACACATTAGGGGAAGGTGCACCACTAGTCGTCTGAGCCGGTTTGTAGCCATAAAGAGGAAACCTTATTTGGTTTTGAATGCTATGTTATTTTGAATATTTGGTCGCAGTGTACTTATAGGGTGAAGTATCCGCATGCCAGGTTGTCCTGACAAACCCTTGTACAGAGAGACCGAAGACACTCGAGGATAGTAGGTAATGCACACTCTTGTTAGTTTTCATGAATGTGATCTAACATGTATCCTAAATAAAGTTATATGAGAAATGAGCCATTTGCCTTCTCTGTTGTGCGGCATATCAACACGTTTGCTCATATTAAATGACGAACACATAATGTTAATTGCAAACGATTTATTGTATACGATTAGTTGCACTTACTATGTTACATATAGCTTGGGAGTCATACATTCTTAACGGTATTAGTTAGAACACGACATAGCCAACTACAGGATTCGTACCGGTATCCGTAAGGCCAAGTATGCAACTGAGAATTTGAAGAAATATCATTTTTACTGGAAAACTGCAGTTTCATAGACACACCGAAAATCACGACTGTTTGACTACAGAATACCAGGTGTATCCTTTCTTCAACCGATCGGGTTATGAAAAGTGATTATTAAATACATTGGGTAGCTAAGTAGTAATGTCTAGTCTTTCCGGTAAACCACGCGTATCGATAGCCGATATAGATAATGTATTGTGTTATTTGTAATAAAACATTATGCTAATTCATATGTAATTGAGCACTCTGGTCATTTAGCTTATACATAACCACATTACATATATAACAATGACAAATAATAATTATGGCGTACTGTAGCACTAACTGCAGTTTCACGGAACATCGATTATCAAAAGTGTATCAATAAAATTCATAACGTATTTATACATTTGAATACAAATACCAATTGAGAAGAAAATCGATTTTTTATAAATGTATGTAGCGTGACGTCACTTTGCGCCATTGCAGTTCATTCCAAAAACGCCTCATACCCATTATGTGATAATAATGCTTTTTTTATATTCAATCTTATTTGTAAACAAAAGTTGGATATTCCAGAATTCGCTTTTCACCTCTGTGTCCATTTATGTTCAATTATACGTAAGGGTTTTTTAAATACATTTTGGCGATCAGATGCTTCAAGAAACTACAGTAAACTGATAAGATAAGCCACAATTATTACTTATTTTATAACGGAATATCTCACAGGATGTCTAAAAGGCTATCGAACCGTTTGTGTGTGTAAGATTGATTATCTTGATGCGCTTCGCTTTCGATTTGGAAAAGTTTATGTTAATGTTATCGCAGACGAGAATTGGCTATCATTAAATAGCGACAAGCCAAACAATTATCAAAATCATATCAAGAAGATAATCCACAAATATCGTTATCATCACTGATAAATGAATGAATAATCCTAACTATCGCCAAATTTCGATCGATGTCTACAAAATATTATTAAAGAAACACATGATTGGAAAACGCCTATTATTGATACTGTATCATCAAAAGGCCGTCCGTCAAAATCAAAGCTTTCATTAACAAGATCTGAAACATTGAGGAGACAAGCATGTTCTCCCTATATCAAAACAAATGACTGGGGGTTATCGACGCATCCCTACTATCGCTAATACTTCATCAAAAAACCGCCAGTCAAAAGAGAACATTCATTAACAAAATCCCTTTCCCATTGAGCAGACGGCCATTCGTTTCCATTATTATCAGCAAATAAATAATTGAATGTTACAATTAGTTAATAGTACATCTTTTTTTTGTCAGCTTTTTTTCTCTCTTGTTTCCATACGCTTATTATTAATATAACAATTTCAACCTTTAGATGATTTAATAACGGCCATTTAATTGTAGCATACGATGTTGGGTTCAGCTACAATGGATTCTGAAAGTCATCGTTATAGTCTATTGTTCACGCCTTTATTACCGGCTCGTGTTTTCCAATTAAGATAAATAAGAGACCATTATGAATCGCCTGAGATTTTTTATAAATGTATGTAGCGTGACGTCACTTTGCGCCATTGCAGTTCATTCCAAAAACGCCTCATACCCATTATGTGATAATAATGCTTTTTTTATATTCAATCTTATTTGTAAACAAAAGTTGGATATTCCAGAATTCGCTGATAAGAAACTGATAAGATAAGCCACAATTATTACTTATTTTATAACGGAATATCTCATACAAAACAACAAGGAATAAAAACACAATTTGATTCTCTCTTTTTTTCTTCTTGAGGTTGGTTACTAATTCCCCCTCCATTACTTTTATATCAAACGCGTCTGCCCCTTGCTAAAATGACACTTCTGGAAAAATACAAATAAATAAAACAAAACAGTTGCGAATCAGAAAATCTAAGTTGTGCCGTCATAGAGAGTGCATGTGTTAATCGTGGAGATAAAGCATTTTCTCATGCCCCACTAAAATTGCTGCTGCTAAGACATGTGTCTTTTATTTCTGTCGATGCATGTATTGTTGTTATAGAGATGGTGTTGAAAACAAGCCAATGGCGCCTTCTTAATTTATGAGGATTGAAAATCCCCTTTCACAATGGCTTTGAGTAAGTACATAAATGTGTTAGAGAATAGAACCCCACAGCACGTCTATAGAAAGATCTAATTACATAAGTAAACGCAGAGATGGATGTCGTAATGTTAGACCAACGCTTGTAATATATGATCCGCTTCTTCTTTTAATCACTTTCTTCATATTTACTCAGCTTAAATCTTCATGGCACAAGGTGAGCAAATGCCTTCCTTAACAAAATACAATTATACAATTTAATCCGTTGATATTTTTTAATAAACTGATTTATGGGTACGATAAAAGAAGTGCATCCTATTATCTATATTTTATATATATATATATATATATATATATATATATTTGTTTAATTAATTTTATTTTCCTAAGTGATTAAGATGCAGAAAATGTAATTATTTGTCGCCCTTAAAAAAAACCAAGAACGTCGCAATCACCAATAAAAAATAATTACATAAAAGTGCAGGGTGTCTTGGTCCAATAGTAAAACGCTAGATTATAGACATAAATATCGAAGGTTCGATCCTTGTCTAAGTTAGTCATGCTGATAACGGCTGTGAGCCAGAAACACGTGTCCATGGAATACATTTTTGTACGTATAAAATTAATAAAAATATATATATTAACAAAATATAGGTTCTATAAAGTACACGGCGACTAATAATGTAATTTTCTGCATCTTAATCACTTAGGAAGTGAAACAGTCGAAATAGGAGTAAGCAAAAAAACAACGAACGCTGCAATCACCAATAAAAATAATTACATAAGAATATATTAAATATTTAAGTGATAAAAATCGTACATAATTCTAAACAAAGCGTCTTTGTCCAATAGTAAGACGCTGGACTATAGAGATCAATATCGAAGGTTCGATCCTTGTCTAAGTTAGCCATTCTGATGACGGCTGTAAGCCAGAAACGCGTGTCCATGGATTACTTTTATGTGCGTGTAAAGTTAATAAAAATATATATATATTGACGAAAAATACGTTCTATAAAGTTAAAGGCGACTAATAATGTAATTTTCTGCATCTTAATCACTTAGGAAGTGAAACAGTCGGAATAGTAGTAAGCAAAAGAACAACGAACGTTGCAATCACCAGCTTGCAGATTCTAGTCTGACTCTGTGAATCGGGTTCGCGCCTCTCGACTGTCTGAAATTGTTACTTTTCTGCACTGATGAGAGCAATAAGCTTTAAACGCTAGCGTCTATAGGTATTAATAAATTAATAATTTAGTATTTATTAATAAATATTATATATATATATTATATATATATATATATATATATATATATATATATATATATATATAATGTGTGTGTGTGTTTATGTTTTGTACAATAAACGTTAGAGTCCTCAGTAAACAAGAAATGTAAGTACACACTATTTAACATATTCCTAAAATATTCATATGCAAATGCTTTTCATAAGCATGCATGTGGTTTTACTTGTATGTATGTATGTATGTATGTATGTATGTATGTATGTATGTATGTATGTATGTATGTATGTATGTATGTATGTGGTTTTATCCTTGGTAGCTGCGAGATGAAATCTGTATTAATGAAATGTGTGCATCCTTTCGGTGATCTATAATATAACATGACAGAGTGTGCTGTTACACAAGGGGAGGTAATTGCTGAAAATATCGAAAGTTCGGCTGTTTCTTTTATACTCGTATATCGTATATATAGGAAAACGTATTCATAAAAAAACGTGATCTTCTGCTATTGATGTGTACCGCACTTGTGTGTATGTACTAGTAAACTCAATTACTGAACAGGAAGCTGATGTGACGCATACGGAGACAAATAGTATCATAAATTTTCATGGTGACTGGAATTTTATTATTTCTTAAATATATGACTTCATTTTAATTGTTCCTCTTTGTCAATTCAGCAAGTGGACAAATCGATTAATTAGAAATTGGTTGACCTGTTAGCAATGCTGTTGTTACAATATTTCACATATATTAGTATAAAAGATTATCTTGCGTACACAAATGGTTTCGGTTCGTTCTGTGGAAAATGTCTTCTTTACTAAATATATTCATGTTCTCTCTAAATAAATAAGGCAGGTATTCTGAATTGTGTTTGTTTATTGTTCAAAAGAATTGCTTGAGTAAATGATTTACCTGTTCTGTTTGCTGTAATGCACACTCTCTTATTCGATGGTATTAGTATATGAAGTTAGTTGGAACATTCTCAGAGAGGATAGTTATTAAAATGTCAACTGTACATTCATGTCATTGTGTCAGTAATCATCCTTATGTCATGATCTGTTTAACAGCGATGAATTCACAAAGCTTTGATTTTTCTCAAATACCCAGTGGTTGAGTGTGTTCATGTGAGGTTCGCAAGAATTTAATCAATATGATTAATAACCATACAAACATTGACAAATTTCTGTTTAATAATATTGTATTATTACAATGGCAGATGATGCCGAAATACGCAAATATCCAAAATGAAGACAACGAACGCTGGTAAAAAATAACACATATTTAGATGAGACTTATTTATTAACGTAAAACTTATGCTAAATCGATGTACGTTGATGAACTAATTCATTGAGATTAAAAACTATTATAGATAGCAAAATAATTTTGAATTAATCGAACTTCGGCATCATTTAATAATGCGTTGCGAGATAACTTATAGAGTATGCTAACACACCCGACATTAAGTGTATTTGTAAGATCTATAGAAGATATATCAAGATATTTTGACAGAAATCTACAAAAATCCTTTGAATCTCTTTTGGCTGAAATTGTAGGGAATAAATCTCGCTTTGCAATGTATTATGTGCCAGATTTTTTAATAAGCCCGTATATTAAAAATAGTCGTTTTCGTTAGGGTTGTTCAATCCCGAAAAAAAGGAGGAATCAGTGGAAAGTACAGATAGAGTAACATATTAAATAAACTCATATAATGCAGTTTTATATTTCGTCTTTATTATCAAAAGAATTCATCAGAATTGGTGATTTCTTTCTTATTAATTTACAAGAATGACATCAGACGTTTTTGTTCTTCTCAAAAACTTTCCTTCAGCCTGCAACCATTACACACGGTCTGCTCTTGCGGGTGTGCATCATTTTTCACCATCGTCTGAAATTCCTCTTTTCCTTCATTAATTTATCTTTCGTTAATTGATCTTTTCTTGTCAGTCTCTTTACGTTAGGCTATATTACCACCCAAACCGCTTAATGTGATTCGTCTAAAGTAAAAATATATCTTGTAACTAAATATCAAACAGTAGTATATGTTCATTTGATTTGAATTTGTGGTCTTTCTGACTACTCTATTTATTATATATATATATATATATATATATATATATATAATATTAAATTATATTTTTATATTTTACCTACATACGATAAGGTTTCGAGCTTATAGTTCTCATCAGAACACAGAAATAACAATCTCAGACGGTCACAGAGCGCGAACCTAGTTCACAGAGACACATTGAACCTCTAAGCGTTAACTTAGTTCAGGAAGCCACGATAGATTGTCACGTGATAACGGAGAAATTAAGTAATGTTTACACTGAAAACGGCGAGTATAAATATTTATATATTCGATACAACTCAACAATAAATATGTATATATATATATATATATATATATATATATATATATATATATATATATATATATATATATATATATATATATATATATATGTTTATATATATATATATATCGTATTTCTCGGCGAGTATAACTATCTATACATTCGATAGAACTCAACGATATGTATATGTTTGAGTTGAGTTTTACCTGTGACCGTCCAAGTTTGTTATTTCCGTATACTGATAAGAGCCGTAAACTCGAAACGACGTCGTACGTAGGTAAAATATTAAAATATAATTTAATACATGTATTTTATGTAATTGTTTTCAGTTTTGTTGTTTTTTTTGCTTAATACTATTTTGATTGTTCTACTTCATAAGTGATCAAAATGCAAAAAAAATGCATTATTAGTCTTCCTTAACTTTATAAGACCTACTTTTTCGTTAATATATATATATATATATATATATATATATATATATATATATATATATTCTAATAATTTTATACGTACATAAAAGTAATCGAGGATTGGATTCAAAAGTTACAATGTTCGATGAAATAGGCGCGAAATTCACTACTTATATTTTATATATCTGTATATATATATATATATATATATATATATATATATATATATATATATATATATATATATATTAAAACAGAGAGAGTGTTTTATATTTACGAATATTGATAGGTTTATCGAAAAGCGTATGTTTTATTTTCGTGCTTGTGTGTGTAATGCGTATATGTATTTTAAAATGTTATTCATTAAATACACTCTATTTTGATGTTTACGTAGATTAGCAAAACATTCAAAGTTTTCAACCTGCGTATGAGTATATGAGCGTTTAAAAATAAATATGAATTAGTATATGTGTGCCTTTTCGTTCAGAGAAATGGAAGTATATTTATATACGCGAGTACTTTGAATATGTTTTTGTCATTGAATTTATATATATATATATATATATATATATATATATATATATATATATATATATATATATATCCCAAATGTAGCTAGATATTTGGATGTATAAGACAAAGAACCCCGTACAAACATGCATGTGTGTGTTCAGGCGTGTTATGGTATTTCACATCTTTTCAGTCGTCCATTCTAAACTGATCTTCATGTCAAATACTTTTGTAGTTCCAGCTGTTCATGCCTGAAAAGTGGTTAAACAAATAAAGTAAATCCAAGCAACAATGAAAAAATGGCAATTAAAATGTTCTCGCAGACCTCGGCATTACAGCGAGTCAACGAAGCACGATGCCAAATGTTCGCTTCTTTACTCTTTAGCAATTCAAACTAATCCGACAACTTAGGAGTAACTGATTCAACCGATTGGAAGACGTCGCTTCTTGTAGGGTCATAAAATATCAGCATGAAAACAGCCTACAAAAACAAAAGAAGAGGATTTTGCAAGAATTATATAGCAACTCCTAACTAAAATTATACTGTTTGTTAATAGTTTAAATAATGAGTTGAGTATTTTAATATCATTCACCTGGACAGTTCTTGTCTGAAATGATGTTTGACATACGAAAGCATTCTATAAAGTTTTCATGTTGTTCTCTTCTGCTTAGTGACCGAAATGTTAAAAGAAAAGTTCATGTAAACATACATGATTAAACGAATTATTAGGATGCGCACATTAGTATATGAATACACGAACATCAACACATGGCTGTCGATTACAAACCAAGAGTGAAGTAATTGCATTTATTAGAAAATTAATATTACACTGAAAAATCAATTAATTAAATTACATTAATTAAATTAAATTACATTAAATAAATCATTTATATTTCACTAATTGCAGTGATTAATTATATCTGATATAGATTTATTTCCCTTATTAATTTCAGTTCTATTAATTCAAAATAAACAATAATTAGGTGTACGATCGTTTCTAAACTGATTAGGAAATAGAAGTCAAGTAAAAAAACACTAACATTTTTGGCTTGTGTTTTATCGTTGACTTCTATTTGTGATCTTTTGTAAAGACATTTTAATTCAAAAGTAAAAAATAAGAAAATGAAAAACTACCTAATCGTCTTAGAAACGATCGTACGCCTAATCATTGTTGATCTTGAATTTTTGGAACTGAAGGTAATAATTTTATAAATCTATTTGCCTCAACTTTTTTTCTCTCTCCTTTCCCATCTCTCTCTCTCTCTCTCTTTATCTCTCTCTCTCTCTCTATCTATATATATATATGTATATATATTTATATATCTATCTATCTATATATATATATATGTATATATATATATATTTATATATCTATATATATATATATATATATATATATGTATATATATTTATATATATATATATATGCCATTAATATATGTTCATAACTTACTATATATATATATTTTTAGACATACATATGCATAATCTGCGACACTGGCATGTCGATGTTATCGGTCAACAGCTGTTAGAAGCTGAGATCTAATCAGGCAGAATAATAATCTGATCCTTCCTGTCGGTCATATTTGAAAAGAATGAAGTGGAAACAACAGAAAAGAAAGGAAAAGAAAACGAAATTCAAAAGGTAATATTGGGGGGTCACGTGGTCAGTTTTGAAACGGTCGAAAATGCAATATAATGTAAACTCATGTTGTGACTGAAGAGAAGAAAGGAAAAGTGTCTCAAATTGTCGTTGCACATATAAACGGCAAGTTAATGTCTGGATGTGTGTTAAGATTTACTTCTACGTGTCAATATTCTGGGTGGTATGGAAGTGGGAGGGAAAATCAGCCTTGATTCTTAGTGGGAGGTGGGGTTTTAAAGTCATTTAGATCTAATCAGGTTGATTTTTAATTTTCTACTATCGTTTCTTTATTAATTATTTTTTTAGCTTTTTATTATTCTTTATCCTATTTTTACTTTTTATATATTTGTTCATTTTGATGGCAATACAATAATAAGGATGATAACATTAAGTAAATAAACTTAAATTAACCAAAATTAACTAAATGTACTAAAAATGCAACTAAAGTTAATTGGCATAATTTAAGGATAGTAGCGGCGACAATAATAATAATAATAATAATAATAATAATAATAATAATAATAATAATAATAATAATAATAATAAAAGCAACGATAATATTAATACTCATTCAAAATTGGTAATAATATTAATGGTATTAATAACCACATTAATAATGTATTATAATTATAATTTTAATAATCTAGTAATTAAATGTAATAATCAAACCGACGATGATATAATCTTTGATGTGATAGATCATATATATATATATATATATATATATATATATATATATATATATATATATATATATATATATATATATTTCGGCAGCTAGTCATGTATTATACACGCGTAGTTGAAGACCACGTAGTTTACTCTCTTCGCTATCTTTTTTTGTTAATTTCTCCACGCTGCGAGCGATTCGTCGGTTTTCTGGTGTTAATTGGTGGAGTATGGCATTTAACGTTGTATCATGAGCTATTCCTCGAGCGCTTTCAGTCTCTCGACCGTCTTCAGGAGGCTGTGTCTTATTATTAGTAAGAGCCGTATTTTTAGTTGTATCATTAGTTATATATCTATTAATTTACATATGTATATATGTATATCTTTATCCGTTTATTCATTACATATTTATTTATTTTATTTTATTTATTTACTCATTTATCTTTTATTTATTTGTTATATCTATTATTATTATTGTGTGTTAATTGTTGAAGACTGATAAGGTGTTAGTACCGGTGGGGTATACTATTTTATTAATTGTGGGTTGTAATTCTTATATATGTAGGGTTTCGAAGTTTATATATATATATATATATATATATATATATATATATATATATATATATATATATATATACATATATAACTATGTCATTTATTTTTACTTAGTAGTTAAAAAGGTCCTATGGTATTGTCGTGTTTTAGGGGTTTAGTATTGCATAGCGGGTATATAATCTAGCGAAATTAATAGAGACTATCAAAGATGGGTTTCATTAGGGTTAATATTCTTTTACTATAGTGACATTGGTTCTAAGAGGTTATATGTAAATTACTAACAAAGTGTGATCTATTGTGCCTACCGTTAATTGAAGATCTTATTTTTGTTTAAAAGTTTACCTCTATCACTAAATCTAACTATCTCAAGTTTGTTCACTTAGGCATAGGTAACAAGGTGAATTTAGGGAACTGCATGTACTATTTTTCCAATAGTGTTCTATTTAACTATTGGTGATTGATTATTATTGGTTAGGTCCCAGTGGTATATAGAAGTTCTTTTTGAATATTCAGAATTGTTGAATTAGCATTTATCACTGGTATATCTTTCTTGAAAAGTATTACCAGACATGCCTATATAGTATTTTTCTTGATTGGGGTTTCTTTAGTTGAAATTGTGGTCTGGTAGACTATTTGGGTTGCAAGGAATGTTTTTCTGTATGGGACATTCTGTTTTGTGTATCTAGTTGCAAATCTTGATTTTGCTGTTTTATATCCTTTGATTATTTTTTTACGGTTTAATATTTTATTGTTGTGTTTTTTAATAATTTTTTTCTAAGTGTTTTCCATAATTGTAGCTTCATTTAAGGGCGTTTTTATTAAATATTTTATGTAGTATATTATTAGGAAGGAAATGTATTTTAATTAAATCTAGAAATCTGTTGCCAAATTTAGTTTTAACCATATGATTAAATGGTGAGAAAACCAAATAATCTTCCTACATCTTCCTTTTTTATGTTTATTTTTGGAAGTTGTAGGTTTAATATATTTAATTTGGGTGTTTCTTGTATCCGCTCTCTTTTAGTGCTTTATTGTAAAAAGCCTTATATACGTTTAAAATTGCCTCATTAGAAGAGTTATTGTTAATACTCTTTTCAATTGATTAAGGGATTTTTTACTCATGGTTATAGGGTGATTAAAGAGTGGATGAACATAAATTATATCAGCATCATCTTTGGTATATGGTTGCTACGTTTCTTTGTTTAAGCTAAATGTTTCATTTTAGAATTTAACTTGTTTAATATTTGATGGTATTCCTCCTAACCTTTTCATTTCTCTAAGAATAATCTTTTTTCATCATTTCACAATTTTGCCCGTTTGAGTTTTTACCACTAATAAGCTGTCGTCTCTATATAGTGCTATATCTTTTATGTTAATGTATTTTGTGAGATTATATAAAATGTAGAGTCCAACCAGGTAGGTTTCTTTTGCTGAAACCAAAGAACCCATAGAAAAATCAAAAGATCCCGATTGATTGCTTTTAGGCGATTGCTCTTGTTTGCTAACAAGCACTGTATTTCTGCATTTTTTAATTATATTGATTTCTTATTCGAACATATCAGATAGAAAAGTGGCAAACTCAAGAACACTTTCGAAAAGTTCTTTAGATATGAAGAGGAAATAATTGATTATATCAATAATTATGATGACATTAAAAATCTATTTGATATTGAGCACTCTTTAAAAGCCCGGTCGAAATTCTTTGGATTAGTTAATATATATATATATATATATATATATATATATATATATATAACTTAAGGAAACAGAGAAAATGCCTTCCAAAAACGTGTTAAATGCGGATATGTTTTATTGTGAAAGCAAAATAATTTTTGTTCATCTTGACACTTTTTCTAATAATTTAGCTCGGTACAACGAGCCTCATCGAAGCTTTAAAAATATAAAAAGGTATTAACCAGATTTTTTTCGTAAAAGTCCTGCCTGGTCTTGTTGAAGTGGCGTCTGATGTTGAGTGGACTTATGGTGTAATTTCTCTTTTAAATTTGACCTTAAATCGCGCATGATCGCTAGTAAGTATATCTACTCGCGTATTTAGGAAAGTTCAGTTTTTAAGCATTTTAAAAATGTAAAACTTTAAGAAAGAGACAAAATGCCTTAAAAAACCATGCAGATATGTTTTTAATATATTTTAACACAATCGCAACGATGATATATATATATATATATATATATATATATATATATATATATATATATATATATATATATATATATATATAATAGTAATTAGTAGTTTGCTGGAAGCATTGCTGGGAGTAATAATACAAGTTTTAAAAAGGTTGAAAGCAATGCGAAGTTCCGGATCGCTGGAAGCTGTGAAGAACAAAAACAAAACAAAACCGAAATAAGTCGGATATAGATCGAACAGGTTTGTTTATTTTTCTAGACGAAGTTACAAGACAGCAAGAGTGTTAGTTTGTAATATTCCGGATGATCAAGGATCAATTTGATATATTTCGAGAGATTTTTTTCCTCTCCTTTTCAAAAATAAATAAAAGAAAAATCCCGGATTCCGAGAAAATGCCAGGAGCGATGGGGGGGGGATTAAACCGGAAGTGTTCAGGATAAAGTATTCAGAGGAAAATGAAATAGATCGTAATAAGTTCTGATAAGAAGATAATAATTAGATATTATATCTTATATTATTATTCTTTTATGTATATACATATATATATATACATATATATATATATATATGTATTTGTATGTTGTTTCTATTTATCTATTTTTTAAATATATTTACTATTAGTGTTATTTTTTTTTATCGTATATAAAACGTTGATTTTACATATAATATAAATGTTTGTCAACAGGCTGGTTCCGGCATTAGATGTTATATATGCTGTAGATAGTTAATTAGTTTGTTACCGGTGCAGTATATTATAATTTAGTTATGTCTGGTTAAGATTAATCCTTATTTATTGGTTTTAATTTACCTCTTAGGTGTCTTTTGTTTTGGGTAGGGAGATTGATCGGTTTACTGGTTAAAGCTAGACAAATCTGTTATCTTTGGTATTAATTTATAAAGGAAATTCTGTTAATTGGCTTTGTTGAATTTATTTAACTAATCTCAGATTTCTTATTCAATTGTTTGTATGTTTTATTTGTTTATTTATTTATTTGTATAATGTTCGTTTATGTATTTATTAAAATGAGGTGGGGCGTGGTGTGGGGTTTGAGATCCAATAGTGTGGATGTCAGGTACTAATGTAATGGTCAATTCTTAAAATAATAGGTATGATTTGTGCAAATAGTGTTTATTATGGGGAGGTTGGAGGGTTCTTATCTGGAGGATGGGTTCTGGGGGGAGTAGGTTATGTGATGAAGGTAGAATTTAATTCGTGTGTCTGGTTCAAAACTGGATATTCTTTGGAAATGAGAATAGCTTCCATCAGTCTTAGGTCACCTATGGTCCTGGTCGAGGCTAGAATGGAAACGTTTATGTCTTGTTGTGTAGTATTGCATGAGGAAGTATGTTTGAAGAAGGAAGATATATTTGTGTTCATGTGTTCTTTTACACGCTGGTGTAGTTTTCTTGTAGTATATCAAATATAGGAGTTATTACAAATAGTGCATACTATATTGTATACACAGTTAGTGCGGTGGCATAGTCCAGTGGTAGGAATGGGACAATTGGCTAGGAAGCATTGTTCTTAGATGCGTGTAGTGCGTTTTTTTTAATAGTGTGGGTGAGTTGAATGTCTAGTTTTTCTTTATGTAGTGCACTGCGGATGGCATTAGTGATTCTGTCATTAAAGAAATGTAGTTTTAGGAAGCATCGTGTTGAAGAGTGTGTTGTGTCTGCGTGATCTGGTGTTGCTGAGGTGGGTTATTGTGGAAGTGGGGTAGCCGTTGGCAATTAAGGTTTGATGGAAGTCTTTGGTGCGTTTAATTTTATTGGAAGTAGATGAGCATTTATTTTGTATGCGGGTAATTTCGTTACGGGCATAGTCTAGTTTGACTGTAAGGAGCAGGGCAGATTTAAAATGAACAAATAGGTTTTTACAGTCAGGTGTTCTGTAGAAATTGGTCTGTATAGAACCGTCTTCTGTGATTTTGAGGTTAAAATCGATGAGATATTGAGCCGGATGCGCTAGGGTGTTCTATAGTAAATTTTATATGGGGCCGGTGTTGTTCAAAATGTCGAAAATGTTGATAGCTTCCTCACGAGATGAGGTGAGGACAAGAATGTCATCTATGTACCTAGTGAAAAAGCTATGGGAGTGGCAGGTGTTGAGGGCTTGTTGTTCGAGTCTGTCCATGTAGAATATAGCTAAGAGGCCAGACAAGCTAGAGCGCATGAGAAGTCCAGCAATCTGCTTAAATATGTGGTGTTGGAAGGTAAAATATGTATTATTAATGATAATGTATAGGAGTTGGTGTATGTCTTCGGGTGTTAACCCGAAGAGTTCTAAGTTATCGGAGGATGAGATGTGGTCGGAGATGAGGTCAATGGCTGGGTGTGCGGGTATTGATGTGTATAGGGAAACAACATCGAGGCTAAATGTGTATTTGTTAGAGCTTAACTGTTGTTGTTGGAGTAGGATTTGTCTGCTAATGACTTGGTCAGAGCTGCTGACATGTGCAGGGAATGTAGGAGTTAGTAGTTTTAGGAGTCTAGAAAGTAGCCAGGAGATTTTATATAATGGTCCTTCGACGCTGGAGACGATGGGCGTAATTTGAGTGTGATTGCTGGTCTTATAGGTTTTGATAAGGTGGTAGAAGGTAGGGAGATTGCTATTTTTAGTAGTGAAATTAATTTTCTATTTCTTAGGGAGGTTGCGTTTGACGCAGATTTTTGACCAGGTATTGTTTATAGTATTTTGTATCTTAGTGGCTGATATGTTAGGGGCAGGAGTGTATAATATTTTATTGTCGAAGTGTTTTAGTGCCAGGGTGTTATAGGAGTCTTGCGCGACGACGCAGAATTATTTGCCTTTATCGGAGGGTAGGTAGATTAAGTCTTTGTCTTTTAGTGTTTTAAGTGTAAGGCGTTTGGATCTGGTGATGTTAGGGGTGATGTGGTGTTGTTTCTGTTGCAGAAAATAAATGCTTATCTACTTCCAATAAAATTAAAAACACCAAAGACTTCCATCAAACCTTAATTACCAACGGCCACCCCATATCCACAATAACCAACATCAGCAAGACCAGATCACGCAGACACAACACACTCTCCAAAACGATGCTTCCTAAAACAACATTTCTTTAATGACAGAATCACTAATGCCTCTCGCAGTGAAATACATAAAGAAAAACTAGACATTCAACTCACCCACACCGGCATCACCTTACGTCAACACTTTTCCAAAAAAAACGCACCACACGCATCCAAGAACCATGCTCTCTAGCCAATTGTCCCATTCCTACCACTGGACTATGCCACCGCACTAACTGTGTATACAATATAGTATGCACTATTTGTAATAACTCCTATATTTGATATACTACAAGACAACTACACCAGCGTGTAAAAGAACACATGAACACAAATATATCTTCCTTCTTCAAACATACTTCCACATGCAATACTACACAAGACATAAACGTTTCCATTCTAGCCTCGACCAGGAACCTAGGCGACCTAAGACTGATGGAAGCTATTCTCATTTCCAAACATAATCCAGTTTTGAACCAGAGACACGAATTTAATTCTACCTTCATCATATAACCTACTTCCCCCAGAACCCATCCCCCAGATAAGAACCCCCCATCCCCCCATAATAATCACTATTTGCACAAATCATACCTATTATATTAAGAATTGACCATTACATTAGTACCTGGCATCAACACTATTGGATCTCAAACACCACACCACGCCCCACTTCATCTTAATAAATAAATAAACAAACATTATACAAATAAATAAATGAACAAAAATAACTAACAAACAATTGAATAAGAAATCTGAGATTAGTTAAATAAATTCAACAAACAAAGCCAATTAACAGAATTTCCTTTATAATCTAATGCCAAAGATAACAGATTTGTCTCCCTTTAACCAGTAAACCGATCAATCTCCCTACCCAAAACAAAAGACACCTAAGAGGTAAATTAAAACCAATAAATAAGGATTAAACTAAACCAGACATAACTAAATTATAATATACTGCACCGGTAACAAACTAATTAACTATCTACAGCATATATAACATTTAATACCGGAACCAGCCTGTTGACGAACATATATATTATAAGAAAAATTAACGTTTTATATACGATAACAAAAAATAACAATAATAGTAAATATATTAAAAAAAATTAAATAAATAGAAATAACATACAAATACATATATATATATATATATATATATATATATATATATATATATATATATATATATATATATATATATATATATATATATATAAAAGAATAATAATATAAGATATACTATCTAATTATTATCTTATCAGAACTTATTACGATCTATTTCATTTTCCTCTGAATACTTTATCCTGAACACTTCCGGTTTAACCCCCCAGCGCTCCTGGCATTTTCTTGGAATCCGGGATTTTTCTTTTATTTATTTTTGACAAGGAGAGGAAGAAAATCTCTCGAAATATATCAAATTGATCCTAGATCATCCGGAATATTATAAACTAACACTCTTGCTGTCTTGTAAGTTCATCTAGAAAAATAAACAAACCTTTTCGATCTATATCCGACTTATTTCGTTTTTTTTTTGTTTTTGTTCTTCACAGCTTCCAGCGATCCGGAACTTCGCATTCCCTTCAACCTTTTTAAAACTTTTATTATTACTCCCAGCAATGCTTCCAGCAAACTACCAATTTCTATTAACCCTACGTCTAGGCCAGACACAGTTTGCACTAATTAAAAGACTATTCCGACTTTCCGAGAACCGTGCCAGAGACAGCTACCAGATCACTTTCCTTAAGAGATGCCTTAAACATAACGTCATACCCAACACCATACGGAATATCAACTTACCTGCTTGCCTCCAACTCCCCAGACTGTATCCAACCCGTAAGTTCCTATACACCTACTGTATCAAGAACATCATCAAATTCCTACATTGTGAGCTACACAAAATCATCCGCAACATCACAGAGATGAAATCGTCTGACCCCGAATCAACCGACCAATCGGCACAGACCCTATCCACATCTGTCGACCACGCTTATCTCCAATGTTTCAACCTAGAGAAGAATAGACCTCAACGGAAATTCACCTGGCTTTCATTAAAATACCTTCAACATCAAACCCCTAGTGGAACAAATATCAACCACACACATGACCTTAACATTCCTCAAGCTACCCACCCCTAGTTACTGACCTCACCAACTCCCTTTCTACAGATGAAACAAATCTACTCAGCCTTGGCCCCAAATTCATTATTACCCAAAAGCTGAACGACCATGCAAAATTCAATATAGAAACCCAATTCTGTAGAACAGCCTACCACCTGAAATGGCTCTCGGCATTTAATTCTAATACCCCTGACTACCCCAATAACACGACTAACCCTAACGAATCCTTCCCGGTTTACCAACTATACCATCTTCTACACCCTCCACCCAACAACCACCTACTCGACCACAAACTCACCAGATTAAAACAAAGAATCTTTACCATACTGCAACAGAAACAACACCACATCACCACTAACATCGCCAGATCCCAACGCCTTACACTTAAAACACTAAAAGACAAAGACTTAATCTACCTACCCTCCGATAAAGGCAAATAATTCTGCGTCGTCTCGCAAGACTCCTATAACACCTTTGCACTAAAAAACTTCGACAATAACACATTATACACTACTGCCCCTAACATATCAGCCACTAAGATACAAAATACTATAAACAATACCTGGTCTAAAATCTGCGTCAAACGCAACCTCCCGCAAGAAATAGAAAATTAATTTCACTACTAAAAATAGCAATCCCCCTACCTTCTACCACCTTATCAAAACCCATAAGACCAGCAATCACACTCAAATTACGCCCATCGTCTCCAGCGTCGAAGGACCATTATATAAAATCTCCTGGCTACTTTCTAGACTCCTAAAACCACTACTACCTACCTTCTCTGCACATGTCAGCAGCTCTGACCAAGTCATTAGCAGACTAAACCTACTCCAAAAACAACAGTTAAGCTCTAACAAATACACATTTAGCCTCGATGTTGTTTCCCTATACACATCAATACCCGCACACCCAGCCATTGACCTCATCTCTGACCACATCTCATCCTCCGATAACTTAGAACTCTTCGGGTTAACACCCGAAGACATACACCAACTTCTATACATTATCATTAATAATACATATTTTACCTTCCAACACCACATATTTAAGCAGATTGCTAGTCTACTCATGGGCTCTAGCTTGTCTGGCCTCTTAGCCATATCCTACATGGACAGACTCGAACAACAAGCCCTCAACACCTGCCACTCCTATATCTTTTTCACTAGGTACGTAGATGACATTCTTGTCCTCACCTCATCTCGTGAAGAAGCTATCAGCATTTTCGACATTTTAAACAACACCGGCCCCATATAAAATTTACTATAGAACACCCTAGCGACTCCGGCTCACTATCTCTCCTCGATTTTAACCTCAAAATCACAGAAGACGGTTCTATACAGACCAACTTCTACAGAACACCTGACTGTGAAAACCTATTTGTTCATTTTAAATCTGCTCTGTCCCTTAAAGCCAAACTAGACTATGCCCGTAACGAAATTACCCGCATACAAAATAAATACTCATCTACTTCAAATAAAATTAAACACACCAAAGACTTCCATCAAACCTTAATTGCCAACGGCTACCCCACTTCCACAATAACCCACCTCAGCAACACCAGATCACGCAGACACAACACACTCTTCAACACATGCTTCCTAAAAATAGCTTTCTTTAATGACAGAATCACTAATGCCATCCGCAGTGCAATACATAAAGAAAAACTAGACATTCAACTAACCCACACCGGCATCAAATTACGTCAACACCTTTCCAAAAAAAGCACTACACGCATCCAAGAACCATGCTCCCTAGCCAATTGTCCCATTCCTACCACTGGACTATGCCACCGCACTAACTGTGTATACAATATATTATGCACTATTTGTAACTGCTCCTATATTTGATATACTACAAGACAACTACACCAGCGTGTAAAAGAACACATGGACACAAATATATCTTCCTTCTTCAAACATACTTCCTCATGCAATACTACACAACAAGACATAAACGTTTCCATTCTAGCCTCGACCAGGACCATAGGTGACCTAAGACTGATGGAAGCTATTCTCATTTCCAAACATAATCCAGTTTTGAACCAGACACACGAATTTAATTCTACCTTAATCATATAACCTACTCCCCCCAGAACCCATCCTCCAGATAAAAACCCTCAAACCTCCCCATAATAAACACTATTTGCACAAATCATACCTATTATTTTAAGAATTGACCATTACATTAGTACCCTGACACTATTAGATCTCAAACCTCAAACCCCACACCACGCCCCACCTCATCTTAATAAATACATAAACAAACATTATACAAATAAATAAATAAACAAATAAAACATACAAACAATTGAATAAGAAATCTGAGATTAGTTAAATAAATTCAACAAACAAAGCCAATTAACAGAATTTCCTTTATAAATTAATACCAAAGATAACAGATTTGTCTAGCTTTAACTAGTAAACCGATCAATCTCCCTACCCAAAACAAAAGACACCTAAGAGGTAAATTAAAACCAATAAATAAGAATTAAACTTAACCAGACATAACTAAATTAAAATATACTGCACCGGTAACAAACTAATTAACTATCTACAGCATATATAACATCTAATGCCGGAACCAGCCTGTTGACAAACATTTATATTATATGTAAAATCAACGTTTTATATACGATGAAAAAATTTAAAAAATAACACTAATAGTAAATATATTTAAAAATAGATAAATAGAAACAACATTCAAATACATATATATATATATATATATATATATATATATATATATATATATATATATATATATATATATATATATATATAAAAGAATAATAATATAAGATATAATATCTAATTATTATCTTCTTCTCAGAACTTATTACGATCTATTTCATTTTCCTCTGAATACTTTATCCTGAACACTTCCGGTTTAACCCCCCCCCCCCCCCCAGCGCTCCTGGCATTTTCTCGGAATCCGGGATTTTTCTTTTATTTATTTTTGACAAGGAGGGGAAAAAATCTCTCGAAATATATCAAATTGATTTTTGATCATCCGGAATATTACAAACTAACACTCTTGCTGTCTTGTAAGTTCGTCTAGAAAAATAAACAAACCTTTTCGATCTATATCTGACTTATTTCGGTTTTGTTTTGTTTTTGTTCTTCACAGCTTCCAGCGATCCGGAACTTTGCATTGCCTTCAAGTTTTTAAAAATGTTATATATATATATATATATATATATATATATATATGTGTGTGTGTGTATGTATATTATCGTGGCGATTGTGTTATTTTCGCCGATTACTGGAAACTTTTTTATCTATTTTTATTTGTTATAATTTAAGAATTGAAGATAATTCAAATAAGAAATTAAATGAAAATTGTCATATGTGGTTCAGCGCTGGGTGCCCGAGTACACAAGTACGGATTCCTGGTAATGTATTATATAAAGGGCAGTTGTTTGTGTGCGAAATGTGTGTATCTTTGTATGTCTGAAAAATGCAGACTCGACAGAACCGTAAAGTTGACGTTTTCTGAATGGCATCTTATCGAAAAAATGGAGAAAAAAATCGATTTCTTCATCCCTGAACGTATGACGGATGGCCCTAAATTTGTTGGCCATTCGATTGATCGTACGCTCTGCACCTGCGCGCATGCAAGAAACAATGACCTATTTTTTGTTAGATTTTATTCTCTGTTCGTGTGGTGCAGTCTGTAACGACGAACGACGAACGACGAACGACGAAGAACTAGAGGTTGATTGGTCGATACCCACCGACTCGCAGATCTTTTTTTACGGAGGGGAAGGGGGTCAGGAACGGCGGTTAGAGGAGAAGGGACGAGGGAGAGGATGGGGCGACCGGATACGAGACAACTTTTGCTCCGGGAAACAGGATGAGAGGGCGCCCGAAAAAGATACAAGTACAGAATTTATTGGTTGTTGCATGTGTAAATTAAAAGTATTTTTATTTATTTTATTCATAAAATTTTCTGAAAAAAAAAAAAAAAATTAGTAAAATGTGAGACATTTAAATTCAACATTTTTGGATAAGAGCAAACGTTGGAGCTTATAAGAGGAAGACGACGCTGTAATTTAATCCATTTCGTTTTCTGTGGTCGGATTTATCATAAGATAAATCATAGACTTAGTCATAGGCATCGATATATTAGAATAATAATGCACAGAGAGAAACATGCGTATCAGTAAGCTCATCGAAAAACTTAAAAATTAAAATATTTGTTTTTCAAGAGAACACAGTTAGAAAATACTCGTAATTATGACGAGGCAAAATCAAAAATCGATTTGTCAGATGCCATGTTATAGCGATCTAATTTCGAAATCCAACTGATTATAAATTTCATATATGTATGCTGTCAGGTTCTAACTGTAAATCAATCGAATCCTGAAATAACTTATTTCAGCAAAATAATAATAAATGCACCATAAAAATGAAAGATATCGTATTCAAATTGTTTAATATTTGCATTTATTAACAGAAATCTAAAATCTAAAATTCTTATATATATATATATATATATATATATGTGTGTGTGTGTGTGTGTGTGTGTGTGTGTGTGTGTGTGTGGATGTGTGTGAGTGTGTGTGTGAATGTCATTAAACTCACAGACGATATTACAAAATTCAAGATATAAATATTTACTCTTTTCGGCCTCTCTGCGATGTTTTACCTTTTTTTGTATCTTTTCTTTTGGCTGCTATGCGTCCCAATATGGGTTCTGAAATGAATAAGTTTACAAGACAATAATATTTTTTTTGTTATGCAAACAATGCTGTTTATCGAATTCTAAAACGTTTTTCTTCTATACGCTCATAAATCTATTTCAATATTTCTACCAAATTTATAATTACTTAATTTAGAAAATTTATAGTTCACAAGATGTATCTTTTCTTTTAGTCAGACTACTAAAACTTACTTATTACCCGCAGAATACCTATCTCGGATATTTTTATAACGTTCTAGAGTTTCCGCATTCTGGTAGAGCTGGATTCTCCCACATAAGTATGTAACCTCGTGTCATACCAGCATTACGTAAGGGAGTAAAGTAAGTATAACTTACGTATATATACTTAGCTTAAACGATACCATCCAAGTGTTTATATGAGAATGGCTTATGAAAATGTTATCTCCGATTAAATCGTATATTATTATAAAGTATACGTATTTACATACATGGAAGATATTCAATATTTTAGAGAAGAATGATAAAAGATATAGGAAAATCTGACTGAATAACAATTGAATATATTTTAAACTGTTGTTACAAATAAACAACACATGAAAAGGAAATAATTGCAAAACAGAGAGATAATTTGAGAGAATCTCAATGATGTAATGCACAAATAGAATCATTCAGTATCATAATATCAAACTGTATGACAAATTTAAAAAAGAATATATATATATATATATATATATTGAACATTCCATAATGTATATATATATATATATATATATATATATATTTATTTATATATATATATATATATATATATATATTCAACTTTTTCAATATATATATAAATATCTTTAAAAATATCCGAAATAAAATTATAAAAGTAAGATTAAATAATTAATACATAATAAATAAGTAAACACATAAAATATTTTTTTAAATCAAACAAATAAAAATAAGATTTTAAGGAATACTAAGGAAAATAAATAAAATAAATAAATAATAGACTTACACAGGAGGTCTACTGTAGGATTAACAACCGAAAATAAATATCAGGGAATTGTCATGAAATGTGAATTTGACGCCAAATTCGGAAATTACGCCGCCTGACGATCGCAACAGCGCTCGAAACTATGGTATATTTAAAACTAATCTTTTTAAGTATTATATACATATGTATAAAACACCTTAAATCATGAACATATATGATTTATCGTGCGTGCAAGTGTATATTCAATGTTAATGAGAGTAAAAGAAGTTCTCAGTATAAGACTGATTTGTTTTAGTTAACATATTGCCGAATTGCGCTCTGAAATGTAAAATGACATGTTGATCGTCGACGTTTCTCTCTCTCTCTATATATATATGTACATTTATGTATATTATCTCTATAGACAGCAAGCGATTTAAGTAAATATATGTATGTGTATGTGTCGCTTTTACTAAATAATAAACAGTCAACGCAAGATCTCCGGCACAAAAAGCAAACACAGATCTTATATACATAATACTAATTTTAATAGTGCCAATACGCATCCACTAGTTAATTTATCACCTCGCTGTGTGCTGTATTTGTACTTTTACGCATCACATCTGAACAACAATGTCTGAGCACTGAACGTCAATCGATTTGCTTGAGAGCAAACAATGTATGCGGCTAATCTAGCGACGGGAATGCTCCGAAATGGTAGAAAAATGCATCGCAATTTTGATGTTACTTTCTGATTTTGTTATTTAAATGTTAAGGAATGAAGATGGGGACGAATAGTACGAAGAAGAGTGAAGCAGATAAACATAACGAGCCAAGAAATGGAAGAAACAGGGCAAAGAATCGGGAATAGAAATGTGTAAAGAATAAAAGAACAATTAGACAAAAGAGAAAGGTGTACGAAATGGAAAGAAAAATAACATTACGTAACTAAAGAAGGGGACAGAAAAAAGTGATTGCGATCAGATAAGAGATACTTTGCACTCAATAAATTATAGCCAACTGCAGGTATATAAAAATAAAATACGGATTCCAAAGCAAAATCAAACACAACATGAAAGAAGAGGAAAAGGACGACATAGTAATTGATGTTTTTGTGACCGTTCTGAGTATCGGCGGATACGTTTGAACAAACGCGTCTTCAACTGTTCCTAATTTTAAATTTTACAATTTCAAGAAATACGATACTAAGATATACTACTAGTGAAAAGGAAGACGGTGGTGAGAGACTTGAATCACCGTCACATGATTGGGGAGGTACTAGAGTATAAAAAATAAAAATAAATTTTTAAATAAATTCATTTTCCTCTTCTTTCTTTTCTTTTATTCTTTTTCCCTATTACTCTCAGTAACTTCCTATTCATTTGTAATGTTGTCTCCGACATCAACCCCTATTTTGATATTGCATTTTATATAGACGAAAAAGATATACATTGTACCGTATGAAATGAATGAAAACTATTTAACAGAAAGCAATTTTCCAGTCATAATTTATATAACACTGTCAGACATTTCCTTATACACACATATGTTTAGATTGCCTACTGGACAGTTTGAATTACCTACTAGACACAATCCTCGAGTGTCTTCGGTCTCTCTGTCCAAGGGTTTGTCAGCACAACCTGACGTGAAGATACTTCCCCCTAAATTTAAACCCTGACCAAATATTCAAAAATCCAAATAAGATCCCTTCGATACGGCTATACACTGGGTCATACGAGGAATGGTAAACCTTATCCAAGTAGTGTTACCTCAAGTAACAGCACTTAGCTGTATATTCCACCAGACTAGACGAATGCTTGTCCTGCAACCCGGTAAGACCACGAAAAATATACTATAACTTAGTAAACTTTTCAATTGGGGACAGGAAAATTAATGTTCCTCACTTCTTTACTAACTAAAAGTTTGGCAGGTAGAAAACTTAAATAAAATATTTGTATACCTATGTGTCTGATATAGAAATCAAGTGTTAGGCCCTTTGCTTTCTGAGAACTTCGACGGAAGTAAAACAAAACAAGATATGTATATGTATGTATACATATATATGTTATTTGAATTCATTTAAGTTCTCAATAAGTGCGTTGTGAGATCAATAGAGCTCTAAATATAATAATGAGGTAATAGAGTACTGAGTGACCTTTGTAAAACATTTTTATTCATACGACTGTTTCTATCGTTCTAAAGCAGGCATTAATTTTGATATTATTAAACTCCGGGTATGTTTCAAGGGATTCAACTGTGAATTTTCTCTAACAAAAGAATAAAAAGGTCACGAAAACCGTTAACCAGAGTATTTCCATCAAATTCACATCAAAAGTACATCATTGATGTTTACTTATTTTTTCAAAATAAATTTACACGCTGTATTTCTATTGGCAAATATTAGAATGAAAAATGAATAATACTAGCAAGGTTACTCGGCGTTGCCCCGGTTAGAGTGTGGAGTAGCATCTTATGCAACATCATATTAAGGAGAGTTTAACAGTAACCGTGATGTTGTCAGCTAGATAACTTAGTACTGAGTAATTCAGTTATATGTCAATTTTCTTTTAAATAGATACAGTTCATTGTGTAACATGCTAGAACATTCTCATTTCATTAAGGGTCAGCTAAAGACGCAGAACGACTTCCATTATGTTCACATGGAAATTGTACGTGTGAATACATTTATATTTAAGGTGCACTCCCTAGTATGTCTTCGTTTTTAGGGGCAGGCATGTATTTAGAAAGAGAGCTGTTCTCATTCATATATATATATATATATATATATAGAGAGAGAGAGAGAGAGAGAGAGAGACAGAGACAGAGACAGAGATAGAGAGAGAGAGAGAAAGAAAAGGAGAGATAGAGATAGAGAGAAATCTAGGTATATAGAAAGGAATAAAGATAGAGAGAAAGAAAGCGAAAGGAGAGAGAAAGACAAACAGATAGACAGAATGAGAGGCGTTACGTATAAAATATACCCAAATTCTTCACTTACAATTTATTATATTAAACAAAGTGATAATATATTATTTGACTAGTCAAAATATAATCCCTACGATCGTATATTTTAGCTAGGCTGCCGCGTCTCACCCTTCTGTGACTGAAGAGTTCCACATTCAGCCGTGAATGACATAGCGGACGACATGACCCAAATTGTTCTCTGGTGCTCGAACATCCCACTACCCCGTGTGAGCCCGCCATGGCTTTTGAGTGAGCGCATTAGTGTTTGCTCAATGACAAGATCAGAGCTAAGACTAGCCCACTATTGGCTACTGCGTCTGATTACGTGAACCCCAAACAGGAACTTTTGCTGTACTGCAGGGCTGTCATCCTTCAGACATAGAGCTTCTGGAGATATAAACGAGCCGACTTCACATAATTTGGATGGCCAGTGGCTACGAATATTGGCAGTCAAGCGAAGACAGCACAAAGACACAGTTCCCAAGACTCCATTCGATCAGCTGCAACAAGTGCCCTAGCAATTTCTAGCATGTGCTGATAGTTTATCCATAGATTGCTTGTTTTGGAGCTCCTTACCAGATCATTTCATTATCACAGTTAGATTGTTGTAAATCCTACGGATGGAATCTGATTCTAACAATGACTTCAAGTCACATTCAATAGTCTCCATCAGCATGTACAGCCACTCAAGTTCCTCTACTTGGTCCTGAAAACGAGGTTCATCCTCCAAGAATTTGGCAACAATCTGACGTGTGAAACACTGATCCACCAGCAGGTTACCAAGAAATTCTTGTTGCCCTGCCTTTCCGCTCATCGTATGTACAACGGCATTTTCACCATATACTGTCTACATGACCTCCTTGATTCTACTGCTATCCGGCAACGTCCTATATATTCGCACTCCTTATGCATTAGGTGCATCATGCCTTGCTAGCTGGGAGTAGTCTGGTTAAAGTTAAAGAAAGCTTTGATGAGTTTTGCTGCGGTTTTGAGAATTGATTGTGTTTGTGCTTCCTTTTCATCTGTTGAAGATGAATTGTAGTATTCACGAAGAGTGTCACAGGTTTTTCCCCTAAATGCTTCAATGTTTTCGACACCACAGCAGCCTTTGTTCACAAATAAAAGTTTCCATATCGACTTGTCAGCTTTTCCTTGAGGTACTGGTTTCCATATGCTGTTGATTTACTACCTCGTAAGTATTCTCTCATTTAAGCGACAAAGTCATATATCGTTATCTGTTTCTCATCGTTTTCCTCCAAGAATACACACACCCATTCGAATGCTTTATACTGATCGCCCTCTTTTGGTCTTCCACTTTTTCGACGTTCAGTTAATTTAACTGACGTGAACTGTCTTGGAATGGTTCGCATTGTATGGAAGTTGACGTTACATGACTGGTGGTACAAACAGTCTGCAGTATGAAGATCACGACCAAAATATTGGATCCTACCTTGAACATCCCGTCTTGTTTTAGCAATAAACAAGGATAGTTTGAGCAAATGCATCAGTCTTCACATAGCAAATCTTTCCCTCACTTTTCCGTTTATAATCTTATTTCGTAGTATCAGTTCCACAGAAAAAGCAATGCGTTTTACTGTCATATCGTCTCAGATAAACACGATCGCCCCGTTTTACTGACCGAGCAGAATCATCCATTGTTTATGCTAAAGCACGTCAGAACGACTCCCACCAACGCCCTCCGTCTGTAAATGTCATTCTTTGCAGACTTACTACCAGATTATTGAGTGGATGGGATGTAGTGATGAAATGGTGCCATCTGAGTGGGGGTGGAAGGGAGAAAACTTGTTCCAGTGATGACGGACAAAAACCCTGCTCCAGATGCACTGATTCAGATAATCCATTGCAACTGTTCAGAAGGATGCAATAACCTAAGGTGTACCTGCAGAAGGAGTGGACTAGAATGTACAAGTGCATATAAATATTGACAAGACGGAAATTGTGACAATATGAAAAATGATCCAGTGGAAGATGATGATGAAGAGTTAAAGGTTTTGAAAAAGTACTGTGACGTAAATGAATCAGGGTGGATGCAACAAGAGTACCCATTGATATTGTATAAAGATTAGTTTGGCATCACTGTGAAGGATTGACCATGAAAACTTGGGTAAACATCCAAAATGTATTGATTCATCATGAAAACTGACCGAGTTAGTGCTCCCATGTAAATGGAAAATGACTTGTAAACCAAAAAACGTCATATTCGAAATTTTAAACTTTCCCATACTCGGATCTTGCCCAACTTTTAGTATGTTGTAGACTAGACTCAACCTAGCACAACACCACCAAAAAACAAAATGTTTCGATGGAGATGGCACAGTGGCTTAGTAGGTATCGACGCGGACTGGGTGTGCTAGGTTCAAATCCAACACATTTCACTGAAAAACGCTTCCATCAAAAAACCCACATGACACTTATGGCTAATCTACTGGAGGGGGGATGAATAGAAATCACATTAACACTTGTCCACGGGTGGCCTCGGCCTTGATAAAGTGGTGGTTTTTGTCTTAATTGAAAAAAATGTTTCGATGTTTGGGATAAATCAATATATTGACCCGTCTATTATTCTTTATACTTTGAACACAAAACATAAATTGTGTTTTAGGTTTAACAATAGTATAGTTAACTTTCTGCTGATTAACGGCTGACATGAGACGTATCCGATATATAAGAATAATCGAAAAGAGATAGATCTCCAAGTCTTATAATTCTTTAAACAAAAAGATTTCAATAACAAATTATTTTCTGGTTGCAGATTGCGGTTTTCTTTGGTTTATTTGGAATAATTTTCCCATCATGGTTATTTATATTCATAACGTTCAAGCCGATCTAATGATTAAATATTATTAAATAATAAAGCGAAACACAATTGAATTTATATTTTAATTTCTAACAAGTCAGGGTAAAATACATTAATAATAAAAATAAATAAATTCAATGCGGATGTCGCGATGAATAGAATACACACATATGAAATGTTCTACTAATTTGATTGTACAGACAAGAATACTTTGTGCTCCAATTTCCAATTCTGGTATTATTAAGTTAGCAAAAGTATTAAAAAATTGGAAATTTATGTTTTAGAATTTTTCGGTAAGGACTTATGATTCGCCTTTGCTATTCTCATCTTCATTGTAATATTCATAAAGTTGCTACGAGAGAATGAGAAAAACTTACCACTGAAGATTAAATAAAAGAGATCAGTTTAAAATTCTATATAGATTCGCAGATGTGTGTGTTAGGTTTTCAAGAAAAGAGGCATTTTAAAGATTCATCTAAACAACGTCGGTGGTTAAATCGGCTTAAACTTTAAGAATACAAGAACCAAGATAATATTTATTTTTTTCCTCTTCGTTAACCATTTTGGTTTTTTATTAAATTTGGACTGTTATAGTTTATTTCTTCTCTTCTTTTGTTTTCGTATTTTCCTGTTACGGACATTATATATTTTTCTGTGATTAAATTAAACAACAAAAACAAATATTTATTTTTATAGTTCATAAGTCAATCCCGAACAACGTTAGCACAGGTCTCTCTAGTCTGTATCTAATATGTAAAATAAAGTCGGCACGATTCTCGAAGTAAGACTTAAATAGCATTACATCTGAAAGCCGATACTTAAATCTAAAGAGCGTTTAAATTGCATAAATTTTCAGGTTGTGTTCTCTAAAAAATAAATTTCAACTGATTTCACCGATTACATATTCTATCTGAGTGGATAATTATTTCAGTAATAGAAATGTACAGATGGTGGCTTTTTACTTCCATTAGATAATAAACGATTATCCAACAGAAAACGCCGCAAACTGGGTACGTATTCATAGTTTTAAATGTATTTACATTAACATATGTTTCAAGAACTAAATTCAGATACATATTATATATATATATATATGAAGAAGAAGAAAAAGAAAGAAAAAGAGAACAAATTAACGGTTAACTTATAGACGCAGATTTGAAACAATGAGAAAAGAAAAAGTCGACAGTTGTGAACGCAGATTAGAAAAACTAAAGTGAACAAGGAAGATTAATATTTATTTGAGGTTGACAACAACGGGGAGATGGACAACAAAGTAGGACGAGGGAGAAAAGGAGGAACTAAAGGTATATATATGTATGTGTGTATGTATATATATATATATATATATATATATATATACATATATATATATGTATATACATATTTATTTATTTATCTTTTATTTTTTGATGTGTTGATGTTTTTTATATTTATAATATAAAACTAAAAATAATACATTAATTACTTAAATAATAGTGTCATGCGTTCGTCCAAACACTTTAAAATGCAGCAACATTTTTGTAAGTAACGGATAAATTTTATTAGACGGACGAACAGCACAGGTAAAGAATTATTTTTTTTTGTCTTAAATAACTAATATAAGTTAGCAAAACATTTATATGGAACAAAACGTAGATTTAGTATAAGGAACGTTTATGTTTTTGTCTTTTAAGGGAAGTGGGGTCTGATCAACTCTGCTGTGAAGCCATGAAATTAAATACTGTCTTGTTTTTAAATTCCCGAAACAGTTTTTCATGGTAAACAACTGATGATCCCTTAAAATAGTGTTAGAAACTAACTAATATAATAACTGTAAAAAATAAATTGACTTACATGAGTGATTTTCCACTGGAAGACTTGAGACTATAAGTTTGTTTGTTTTTTGTTTTTTTTTTATATACATTTTTTTTTTTTTTATATAGTTTTAATGGTTGAAAAACTTCCGAGACTATATATATAATTATTTTTATTTAAATTGAAAAGAGTCTTGCATTAATTTATTACTTTTTTATTTTATTTTAATCTTATTAATTTCGAAATAATATTCCATCATCAAAGTTGACCATTATTGTGTCAGTTTTTCAAAAGATAAAAATAAACAAACTTTTTTGTTTTCTTGATATAATGTCCTTGTAATGAGTGTTAGCCGCAGAGATGTTGCTGGCGATTATGTATTCAAATACTGTTTGTAGTACAACGACGCATTAGCATGCTCGAAGTTTACAAAGATAGGTCGTGCATTTGTGTGTCAGTATTATTAAAATTGAAAATAGAAGTCTTTATCAATGCAATATTAATTTATTTTTTAAATGTTATTTTAATCTTATTAATTTCGGAATAATATTTCATCATCAGAGTTGACCAGTATTGTGTCATTTTTTCAAAAAATAAAAATAAACAAACTTTTTTCATAAAAAAAATAATTAAATTAATCTTGCATTGATAAACGCTTCTATTTATAATTTTAATAATATTGACCCACCAATGCTTTTAAATGAACGACCTATATATATATATATATATATATATATATATATATATATATATATATATATATATATATATATAATTATTTATGCACAATTTTCTGACTATTCCTGTCAAGAAATAGTTCAAGCTTACGCATAAATAATGTCTTTCGATTTCGAACAGACATTAACAAAACATTTTTTAAATATATTTGATGCTTCATAATTAATAAACAAAATAAAGCGATGCATTTCTACTTATTTATTACAATAAATTAATGAACATTTAATATCGCTTAGGTTATAAATAGACACTAACAATAGCTAAAAGTCGGGGTAATATACCCTCTTTGAATAGTTGTTTTATTTATTTGCCAGACGAGACGTCGCGTTCATAAATGTAAATACTTTTTTTTTTCATTTTACTGCAGTCAAAGTTCTAAGAAATCAAGGGTCCCATATCTGCAGCGAACACTTGATCTCTATATGAAATACATACATATTCGAATATTCCATTAAAGTTTTACTTTATCTGTCAAACGGTGATTTAGTAAAGAAGATATATTAAATTTCTTCTCTCGAATTGACCGGTTAACTATGTTATAGTATATTTTTTATTGTGGTTTCTTGGTCTTACCAGATCTATCTAGTCTGGTTGAGTACCCAGCTTAGTGTTGTTACTAGAAGCAACATAAATTAGAGAAGGTGCACCATTCCTCATATAAGCCAGTGGGGGTTAATTATACCGAAAGGGATCTTATCTGTGCTGCAAATACTATGTTACTTTGAATATTTAATCAGGGTTTACTTGTAGGAGGAATTATCCTCATGCCAGGTTGTACAGAGAGACATTAGAACTCGAGGGGAGTGTCTAGTAGACATTGAAGTTATCACCTGTGTGTGCGTGGAGGTGTGCATTCTCAAAATTGGATACATGATGCGTATGCTTATGTTTGCATATGGTGCGGATGCTTACGTGTAGTATGTATGTGCGCACCTACACGAGCATTCAGGTGAAAACTGGCAGTGTGTCATTTCCGGGCTGTGCAGACCTAACTGTTTACTGATGTATATGCCATCACGCATACCACCAACCTACGACTAACTTAAAGCTGAGCGCACTTTTCAGATTCACAAGACAATAGAAAGAAGAAAAACAAGGAAAGAGAAAAACAAGGAAAGAGACAAACAAGGAAAGAGAAAAACAAGGAAAGAGAAAAACAAGGAAAGAGAAAAACAAGGAAAGAGACAAACAAAAAAAGAGACATATGCAGGAAAATGTGGCCATGCGAAATATTCTTCATTTGAGTCTGGCATTTTAATTGCACGTTAATGCTTATTTGTTTGGCTTTTTTCTCTTAGAAATGATATTCGCATATACAGAGTTTGAGAGATTACTTGTAAATTTACACACTTATACACACCATATAGAGACAAGAAAGACAACTATTAGAATTGGTGTAAAGTGTTTGGCCCTCATATGGTAAAGTCGACACAGTGGAGAGAATTCAGTACGTATATATATATATATATATATATATATATATATATATATATATATATATATATTTAATTATTTATTACCTACAGGCATCGATGTTTCATGCTTACGCAATCTTCAGTGCAGGAAGTTAATTTCCGACGGTCGGCGGGCGCGAACTCCGATACCAAATCGCCACTGATTCACACTCAAGAGCGTCTCCCGTTGACCACCACAACTTAACATAGAATTAAGGAGGAATTTAACTTTGTAAATACCAAGAATCGAATAGTGATCTACAACAACACACTTTGTTGGATCTCACAATGAAGCTAGTAGTACTGCTTGTTATTAAACTAACTCAGAGGGCCCGGCCTTAGTGAAGGGGGCGTGTTAATATATATATATATATTTATATATATATATATATATATATATATATATATATATATATATATATATATATGTGTGTGTGTGTGTGTGTGTGTGTGTATATTGTGTGTATTTAGGCAGCAGTTTTTCATTTATAAAAATGTTGTTAAAAACAGCAGAAAAGGTTCGTGTAACATACGGTTCATTTATTAATTCATTCGATGTCAACATAAAAAAATCATTCGACGAATTGAAAAAATAATAAAAGGACTAACGAAACATATTAGTTCTGTTGTTTTTAACAACATCTGTATTAACATATATATATATATATATATATATATATATATATATATATATATGAATTATAAAGGATAAGCAGAAGACATAAGACTTAACGTTTCGCCCAGCTGTTGCGTAGTCTTTTTCAAGAGCGTAAAAATGCTAAATATATATATATATATATATATATATATATATATATATATATATATGGAAAATGAAAAAGGAAAAGAGACTCTATTCCCATTCCTATTAGAGAATCAACACACACAATGCAACATTTCGCATTTCCTTATTTAACGAGAAAAATAGATATTATCTACACAGAAGAGATTTTCATTTGGACGACAAAATACATTAAACTTTCTCTTTTTAATACAACTACTGTACTGCCTTGATACTACCTTATTTGTAATGTTATAATCTCATTAATTACCTTTCCACTCTTACTGGAAATTCTAATCAGTTCTTGCATTGCAGTAGAATTGTAATGATTTAACAAACACAAAAATCTATCTCTCCCTACTCACCCTTTTTGCTCGTATGGTATCTTCTTTAGGTTATATTATGTAGCGTGCTGTACGTCGAATATATTAAGTCGTCAAAAAATAATTTGTTTGTTGAACATAAAAACTAAAACGATCGACTGAAACGTTAGCTATATGAACCAACTAAAATATTTGATATATTAGAATATTTGTCTTTTCTTTTTATTCAATAAACTATCAGCTCTCATTCTACTTAATTTTAAATTCCTCTTCTCATTCATATATATATATATATATATATATATATATATATATATATTCATTAATTAATTAACTTAAAATATATTGATAACGTAAACTTAAAACCAATATTTTTTTCAAAAGTGCTCAATACAAAGTAGACCTTTATAAAAACATTAGAAACAGTCTACGCGGATCATTCAGCGTTTCGACGCTAGCACGAGTCCTCTAGACTGGAAAGTGAACTAAGAAACTAAAATTAAAATCATCGAAATAAAACCAGATAAAAAAAGATCGGCCAGATGAAAAATAACCTCATTAAATGTGTCATATTTACCTTTTAACACATTTGACGTGCGCGAAATACGTAAGAACTTCTTATCTGTCACCTCTTCCTCATGTCCCTTACCTTCAACCGATCAGACAATACCTATACACAAATCCACCGCAAGCAACTCAAACCAACTTAAAATTTATGCACACCTATCATCCAAACAGATGTAACACCACCTATTCCACTTTGGATTTACTGTATATTAAATATTTACATACACATATTATAGGGAACAATTAGTTATACACGCATTCATTCGATTATTACACCCGCATCTATATAACTGAGTAAAAAGTTACTATTATTTTTATACTTAGTCCCGATAATTATAAGATTTAATCGGTACTTACTAAATCCATTAATTTATACTACGCTTTCGTAGCGAATTAGCTATATTTTAATATACTTATTTCAAAATTTATAAAGTTATAAATCATAATTGTATCAAATACATTGAAGAATGTAAGTACAATATATTGGTTTTACTACTTTAACCTGTCACATATTGTTTGAAATAGCGACTAAACAATAATCCCCTTTATTTAAGGTGTGACGATATGTGACGATATATTTATATAGTCCAGTCGCAGAATGATTATATTTATGAGTGCATTATATGTTTATACTAAAAATGATATTTCGATAAAAAATTTTGATTACGATGCTTACAATTTTTAATGTTGTAATTACTTAAGATGCCATGATCGAGATTTTTTATAATTTCCCAATGTAATGATTGGAATTTTCACTGTCCGCTTTAAAATTAAATGGTGAATGTTGATTTTATTAATCAAGTCAGAATTACATTTATTAAACTCATATTCTGAATCTTGAAATTTTATTTTATCTTTCAATGGGACACATTTCCTGTTTAATTGCGTCTCTTGTTTGTCTTAATCTGTATCTCAGAAATGTTTGTCTCGAATTCAATCTTACTCATGGTTGCTACAGTCAGGTTTATCGCGAACTAGTCACTGAATTACTTGATTTCGTTAATGAAAGAGAAACGGATATTTCCGACGAGAAACGTTCGTAATTTCATTACTTCAATCAACAACGTCATGATCGTTCATCATCGGTATCATTATCCAATGGTTAACTTCATATATTAATCAATTCTGACCCCTTGTTGATGGATTCGTTTTCCTCTACCCTTACTATCCTCTTCCCCGGCCGTGTTTGCAGTGAATTTTGCCTCTTTGCAACTATCCAACCGGCCCGAGGAAAAACGATTCGGCCGAATCAGTGATCATAAAAATGAACGCAAGACAAAAGTGAACGGCAAATAATAATTTGGTTTGGGTTGTGGGAACAGATTGGGAGTGGGGTTAGCTTGGCACGTGAACAGACCTCGATGCTCTCACGGTGGAAGGTCACGCTAAAAGCTTTCTCAAAGCGATATAGGAAACCGCAATTAGTTTTACATATGCCACAACATTAACAGATAAATACACACATGCCATCTCCCCCTCCCGCTCTCTCTCTCTCTCTCTCTCTCTCTCTCTCTCTCTCTCTCTATGTATATATATATATATATATATATATATATATATATATATGTATATATATATACTTTTATTGTTGTTTCCTAAATGTTAATGCTATGAAACTCCAGTGCTTAATATAGTGCTCAATAACAGATAGAGCTGTATTATAGTATAATTGTTTTATCCATACAAACATTATTGGCTACATATGTGCATACATATTTCAATTGCGATTTTCTTACAAATCTAGCTACTTCGAGCCAATTTTAAAACTGAACTGAGACTAATAGAGAAAACTACAATTTTGCCTAATTGTAATTTTGTCTAATAGTCTCAGTTTAGTTCTAAAAATATCCCGAAGGAGCTGAATTTTTAATACAACTGCAGCTGAACTATGTATGCACATATGTAGGTAATAATGTTTGTATAAATTAAAGATTCATACTATATATATATATATATATATATGTATATATATATAAACACATAATTGCTTACATGCATAAACTACACTATAAATACAAACACACATGTACATGGCCATGTATGCAACCATTATACGCTATATATATATATATATATATATATATATATATATATATATATATATATATATATATATATATATATATATATACTGGAATACCTGTCCTAGGACGGCTAAAACTAATTTCCAGTACAAAACGGGTTTGCACCACTTTAGATCCATTTACGAATATTTAAATGAAGATATAATGATACTAAACCAATAAAATGAAAGACGGTTTAATAATACATATTTTCTTCTTAAATTAATACTAACAAAATAATATTAAATATATACTTATCTATATAATTCGTAAATATTTATTCTATAATGTATCATTACCCATGATTTTATAGTCATACCATCTACTGTTTTTATATATTCCCTTTTCATCGTTGTTATAAATTATGTTTTTGTAATAATAATTGTGTTAACGTGTTTAACGGGTGTGTATATGTGTATGCGTGTTTAACTCAATTTGTGTGTGAAATTTATATTTGGTTTGTCTGTGCTTTATTTTCTATATAAAGTTAAGACGTTTTTCGCTGTACCTTTGACCAGAGTAAAAAAATAACTCCATGCATCACAGGCTACTAAACTCACCACTATATTAAACTTATTCACTCGAGCGTGTTATAATGAATTCATGATTACTTTCTCCATCTAACACTACATATTACTTTTGGCTCACCATTGTAGACTCTCTCAATAAATTCCTCTATAGAGGACGTAGCAAAACGTTTCACTCGTATATTTTACTACTAACACCCTCACCATCTACACCGGGAACTGATAAACAACAGATAGTGTTAAAAACGTAACCATTATTATTTTCTAATCATCTGACATTAATATAATACATAATAATATATATTCCGCACAAATTTAATAGACGCTCCATAATATTCCGCTTATTTTCGAGAATATCGGATTACATGATTTCTAACTATTACGTATAAACTTATTCTCATTCCAGTTTCTATGGAATACATTTAACTAACATAATTACTTATAGTCTTCCGTGATTCAAAATGGCGGCTTCAATCTATACAGCAAATCTACTTTACACATTTCCCCCATCAGTCTTCGTCTGCTTCACGTATAATTTCATTTTTAAACTTAAACGCTGAGACAATTTAAAACATAAAAACTTTAAGGCTTAAAAATCTTTTTCCAAATACTTACAGCGTACACCGAACTGCAGTGTTTGCATTGACAACATCCAATTGTTGATACAAATTCCAGGAAAGCACGTAATATCAGGTTCTCTACGAACCTTACACTACTTTAACTAACATACAACACAAGTTCATTGTTTCAGTTTCGACCATCCATACAAACATAACATTAATCCAACATGTGTGTTTTTATTTTTACGTTAGGTATTCTTCCTTTTTTGGTAGGGGTTGGGATATTTTACGTAAGACGTTTTCTTTACATTTATTTACATTTCCTTATTATAACCGTTCATTCCCTCTTTCTAACCTTTTCTCTCACTCTTCCTTCTCTCCCTGTATATCTATTTATTTATATATATATATATATATATATATATATATATATATATATATATATATATATATGTATATTTATTAATTCACAACAATTTCTAAAAAAAGTGTTCACATTTTTGCAGTCGATAAACAATATGAAGATGCGTACATTTCCTTCAGCTCACATACGATTTAAATTAGCATTCGTCGATTTATTTAAGGAGATTTTTATAATGACGGATAAAGTTTCTTTATTAAAATCACGACAGTTAAAAAAAGGCTTCGAAATCGATTTAGAACACAGACATGCGTAACAGTTTAAATTATTTTTCCATCTACATTTTCTTATTTATCAAACATTATTCGATATTATTTCACAGCGAACATTATTAAGATTTATTTCATAACTTTTCATATACTTTTTCCTCTCTAAAACTTCTACTGATAATGTGACTTATTTGCGTTCTCTCGGTATTTTAATAATAAATATTATACACGTGGCTCATACCAAATATCATAGTTTCGTCGTTTTATACTCATACTTGCTTCAAACAGGATTTACTGACCGACACCTCAGATTTGTTTTGCATTTCTAGCTCCATACGAAATTGGGATTTATGTGACAAGAATAGTAATTAATCAACACCTTTATTTGCACAATTCAGATTATTTATTTGATTTTATTACACAATATATATTTATCTTACGTGCCTAAACTAGAATGTACATTCTTTATACATGCTCCACTTTCAGTCCGATTTGACTACCAACAAGTATAGAGTAAGACACAGCGTAAGTTCATACTGTATCGAAAATCTAACAACTTAAATAAACATTTACCCATTCTACAAGAATTTGCTTTCAATGACGAATCAGCGAATAGCTAACAGATAGAACAAATATCCAGGCTCGAAACAGGAGACCTCTTCCATAATTTATTTCGACTCAATATGTGCCATATTACGTTCGGAATTTTAATAATAGTTATTATACACGTTGCCAATACCAAATAATAATAATTGCGTCTTTTTACACTCATACTTGCTTCATACAGTATTTAGTGACCGACACCTAAGATGTGTTTTGCATTTCTAGTTCCTTACGAAATTGGGATTTACGTGACTAAAATAGTAATTAATCAACACTTTTATTTGCGAAATTCCGATCAAAATTGATTTCATTTTTTTACCTTTAATTATTACACTGTTTATCATACTTGCTTAAACTATAATTTACTTTTATCTTACGTTATTAAATAGAATGTACTTTCGTTACAACATTTTTGCATTCTACTAGGATTTGCTTTCAATGGCGGACGAGAGAATAGCTAACAGATCGAACAAATATCCCGGCCCGAAACAAGCAACCTTTTCCATGATCGGTCAGTGAAGGAGATTTCCTTCTACACTGTGGCAATTTCTATTTTTGTTCAACTCAAAAGTAATCATTTTCGTGGCTAAACATTGTTCGATGTGACCTATTTTCATCTGTCGGATGTTTACAAATTTAAAGTCATTCTTCTATTTTTCTCCCAGGAAACGCGAGAAGATGAGTCTAGCTAGTTTTACATAAAACAAAGATTTTCACTCAGAAACTTGAACAGATCACAATGAAGATATTGAGACAGAAAAAGTACATGATATTTAAGCAAATATGCCTATACGAAGGAATGTTGCCTATATATTGTTATGATTTGCTGTTGTTTTTGGCGATAGTGACAGTGTATGAAGGCTATCTTGTAGTGACTCACTTCCTAAGTGATGAGAGAGTTAGCTCTCTTAGATGCATTTTCTGCACACGTCGCCTATTAAGGAACATACTTATTAATACGTACATACAATTTATCCATGTACGCGTGTTTCACGGTTCAAATGTAGTTGTGGATTTGATTCTTGCCAGAGTCAGCCATGCTGAAAATCGGTAGTTCCGTGAAACACGTGTACATGGATAACTTTTATGTACGAATAAATGAATGAATAAATAAATGTGTCCATTAATGGAGCGACGTAATGCAGAAAAGCTAGCCGAGATTAACATTCAGAAGAACGGCCCAATCGATCGTCAGTCCATTCAAAAAGCCGTCTGAAAAAATTGAATTCTCCTATATAGGCAGGAGAAAGAAGAGTCTTATTTCCGCCTCCGACAATCACCCCTATTTTCTCCTTTCTTAGCTGATGTCATTGTAAGACTGGTGTGGCGGTCTTCTACACCATCAATATCACGGGGGTGTATCCCTTCATTCTAAAAATGTGTAAAAATTATATTTAAAATCTATACCCCCTGCTGTGTTGTCTTATTTAAACCCAATTAAATATAATTACAAATAAGATCGATCAGTTTTCATCATGTGTTGAGAGCACAACAATACCAGAAAAGGGGGGGATAATGTACCTAGCAGAGAACTCACAGGGTTTTGCCTGTAGAACCCCAAAAGTTTATTAATCTAAAATAATATTTAAAACATTAAAAATAGATTAAGAAACCAGAATGAGTATATAATAGAGTAAATATTATCTGGAAACTGAAGGTACTACATTTTGTGGGAGAGTTATAATGTTATTTTAGTGAATAAATTATTTTAATTTACAAAATGTATATGGAAAGGTAAAAGGGTGATTACTTATAATATCAAGTGTATTTCACATGGTGACCATAGTCTTTGAATGTGGTCTCAGTGACCAGGTAGTAATTTTATGTACACACGGCGAACAGGGACGACGCTCCTGTTGCTGTGAATTCTCCGCATTATAAAAGACTTGCCAGTTGCCATTTATAGTCATGCAATACACGTTTTAGTGAGATGATTGGATACACTGATGTCTCTAACAAGTATTACAAGTCTCGTATTTTCAAGATATCTCAGGAGAGATAACCAGCAATTGGACATAAATGGTTTCTAGGGGATTGTATTTGTGGATTCATCATGTCCTTTTATCCAACAATTAGATACGAAGTGTCCAGTTTGGAATACAACATGGACACCTCGAGAGTTTTCTTTCCACCTGTCTAGTAATGCTGTTTTGAAATTTGTTCGAATATTTGCCCTTCGCTGTTGTGTTGGATGGTCTGAATTTGTCGAGTTTGAGCCAGCGCTAGGCACCACTTGAGGATCGTGCATCTTCCGTTCTCAAACTGTTCTTCGGTTTGGCTTTAGTATCGATACATACTCATCGGCGAAAGTGGCCATGCCTAATCTGTTAACTAATTGTGTTTCGTTGAGAAAATAAATTATTAATTAATTAAATAAATTATACTCTTATTCTAGCCGTCTCTAAGCATGACTTGATGTCAGCTTTTTCAGTTCGAGTCGTGTTTAGGAGAATCCAGGCGAATCTTCTGTTAAGTAATGTAGCATGACCTTATTGCAAATGGCATTGTCTACCATATGTCTTGTTACAGTTCTAATTAATTGTATCGTTCACATCTTGCTTCACATCTAATTCTAGCCCTTTGTCTTATTTCGAGGAGTATAGATTTTCTTTGATTTAGCTAAACTTTGAAAGGTCAAGGAAAGGAGTGACGTGTTTATAAGCGAAATTTTGTATTTTATGTTTACTTCAACGGTTTGTTGATTTCTTTGAACAGAACGTTGAATAACAAATATCCTGGATAAATCCCCAACTGTTATAAACGAACAGTGACGCAGGATATAAACAATAATTTTCCGGATTACTATAAAATAATGAGAATAAATAAAATGTGTTATCTTTCCTGTTATTTGTTTTGCGTTATACAGAAAATATCAATAAATAGAAGACACTGAAGAAACTACAATGACACAGAATATTATGTGAAATCTACAATCTATTAAACAGAATATTAATAAAGATGTATAAAAAAAAATAGCAAAGAAACTAAACAAGATGTTGAGGTTCAAAAAGTATACTATACTAGCTTGCAACAGATAAACATTTTAGGAAGGAAATAAGTAGAAAGTGCCAAGATATTTACGGGTAAAAAATAATATTTTGGTTGTGGATAAACAAATTTTGGGATTAGATAAGGATTCAAAATTTTTTAATATTTGCTCAACTTGAAGTCAAAGAAAAATAAAATGTTCAATTACGTAATATCATGTGAGCGTCAGCAGAATTCGAAATCCGAAGAAAAATATTATATATATATATATATATATATATATATATATATATATAGAGAGAGAGAGAGAGAGAGAGAGAGAGAGAGGGTGAAAAGGAGAGAGAGCGATAGAAATAGAAAGTGTATATTTTTAAATTTCAAGACAAAAGCCAATAGGCATCTCTTGTCTTTGCGATAATCATTTTTCACTCTTGTTTCCTCCTTACATCAAGTAGCTTCATCCTTTGTCTGAATCGATTTCCATTTTAAAAAATTTAACACAGTCGAACCCTTCGTTTAGTTTACCTATGAAACAGAGGAAAATAACTCGATGCTATTTCTTGAAATGCTTCTAAAATCTTACAATAGTCTAACCTTCAAAGGGCATCGCAAAACTAGATACAAAAATAACTGCATAAATGTATACTCACATCAAATAACAAAATAAAAACAGGTATTATAATCGATTTCGTCCTACGTGCATTCAGAATTTATAGTCCATAATATCTGGACAAAGAATTCAAATACATCACAAATCCACTCAAAACATTGCAATACCCCACATATTTCATAATAAATGCAAAAAAAGCCGCGAAAATATTTTCCTAAAACAATAAGCAGAAATCATATACATCGCACACTTCTCTTATAAAAAATATATTTTCTTTTACCTACCCACGCCAATAATACAATAATACAATACTTTCCAACATTTTAAATAAACTAGGAATTCCAACTATACAAACTATATAATAAACTATTAAACATACATTAAACACACCAACATATTTTCATATTAGACTCACATCTCATGCAGGTATATATACTATCCCATGCAATAATTGTCATTATTTATATGTTGGTAAGACTCAACTGGAACTAAAGCAAACGCTTGATGAACATAAAAGAGATATCAAAAATAACAATTCTGTAAATGCACTATTCAATCATGCATTATAACATAAACTCATTTAATTCATTTCAAATAAATCTCGGTGAAGACTTCTTAAAAGAAAATCAAACAACGGTATCTACAACTATCTCCTTTAATTAGCCAACTTATACTAACCGAACAGAACTTAAATTTAGATCCAAAAATGTTGTACATAACATGGGAAAACAAAACAATCATTCCATTTCATAAGCACATCACACATTTTGAATTCTAACGGCTATGAATCGTTCGGAAAAAGTACAAAAATATTCTTTTCACGTAAATACTAACGGCTATCTTTCATTTACAAAATAAGACAAAAAACATTCTTTTCACGTCACAAACGCAACAAATATTTTCAGATATTGTTCTTGTAAGTTATTTTATTAAATCAATCATCTTGAGAACATCTTGTAATGAATAGAAAACGTTCATGAATATATAAATAGTTTTAGTTCTTCCTTTTTCATCATCAATATATATATATATATATGTATATATATATATATATATATATATATATATATATATATATATATATATATATATATTACTTGAACTCCAAAACGAGGTGATTTTCAAAAGTATGCGAGAAGTTGTTTTTTGGGTTAAAATCGGAGTGTCTGATAGAGTCCAGAAATGTTATAATATTACATTAAACAAATTCTTTGTTTTGAAAGCTGACTTCAACTCCGGGTGTGGGCGATGTTGAGGGTCTCTGAGGTGATGAAGGTGAAAATAAATGAAAGACAACCCTTTTTGCCGCAGAGCGTTTGGCGTACAGTTTGGTGGCGAGATAAAGCTGAATTTCGTTATGTCGAGATCTACTTCTCTGGAGAAACAATCGGCTCGCACAATGAAGCTTTTCTCTGTGACGTAGATGACGACACAGGGTCACATAGCTGTTAATATTATTAATTTGTCATTTTTATTTTTCTTGTGTGAATCTGACTTTGACCAGAAAACTGTGACCTAAGATGTGATTGTTATTGACACAACAAATAAATGTAGTACATACACAAACTTGTCCACACCAGCAAATACATATTTATTTATATATAAAAACATCTATATAAACAAATATATATACATAAAGTATACAGGCGCATAAACAATGGTATGTGCACAAATATACATTACACCATAGCAACATCTCTAAACCACTCATAAATTAAATGTAGATAAACACTATTCAAGTCAAATTCAAAGTAAATTTAATTCTAATAATAATGAATATTTGAGGTTTAATGATATGCATATCTCGATCTCTGTTTTCAATTTATACTGAATTCGTATCATTTATTTAACAATAAGCAATTTACACGAGATATTAATATAGCTATTTGTCATTATGACAGGAAACAATAACTATTTATGGTAGTACAGGTTCAAGTGTTTTCAATCCGTCCCACTTTATAACAGGTTGAAACCATGGGTATTGCCTTAGTGCATCTGGTGGGGAGGCCTCAATTTGAAGTTTTCTGGGGGGTTACGCCTCAGTTGCAATAACTCCCAAGTCAACTCAGCCGTGATGCTAGTACATGTCATCGTCTTATCTATTGGTTAAAAATAATTTTCACAGGAACGACACTAAACGGGCTCAGACACTCTTGGGAAAAGTGTTCGCATCTACCTCTTGCTTTCCAGTCCTTTCTATCTTTTTCTGCCAACCCTATTTCCCAACCCTATCAACTACTCAGATCTCCCGAACTGTCTATGGTACTGCACAAAATGTATCCAATTTTGGAGATTTGGGAAGAGCGCAGTCACTCCTTAGTTATCACTATTTCCAGGTTAATTCTAACCAGAGTAGCAGTACCTGTCATGGCCTCATCTTTAAATAAATTAGATGTCTTCTCCAAATAATTTGTTTGCAAAACATACCTCTACAAAACGAATTTATCTACAATGTTTACAAAACGTATGTACGATTTCCACATAAAATGACACAACAAAGGACTGTAGACATGTCATAAGCCCAACAACCGAAAAGCAAACAATAGATGTTATATTTTTAATTTTTAATTCCAGGGCTACTTATACAAAAAGTGCAGTGACATACATTTATGTTAGTGAATGATTGCTTATGGTTAGCTAACCTAGTATTTAAACTAGATGTTGTGCTTCAGATATAGATTTTCACTATTATTTCCAATATTCAAACTGAAACAAACAAGCATACACTCACATTTGAGAATATTTTATGTTACCATTATCTCATAGTGAATACTTGGAGAATTATCTTTCTATTAAGTGTGTTAATAAATGAGATGATTACACATCAGCTGAGACATATTTCAATTTGGTTAATAATGTAAATCAATATATTGCGGTTGGTAAGTTATTTAGCTCTTGTAATGCCGATGTAAGCAATAATATTGCTTTAATTTTCATAGTATTGAGCACTTTTAGATTAAGTAAATATTATTTAATTCTATGTACAAAAAACGACAGATACAAGAAATATAAGAGTGGAGACGGATTGTGAGGAAAAAGAAACATAAATAAATAGCTATGGGGAGAGAGAGAGAGTAAAAGAATGCGAGAGAAGAGAGGGTGAAAAATAGGAGGAGGAGAGAAAGAGAGAGATACAATTTAGTGAGAGAAAGAACTGGTTGGGTGTAGGGCGGCTGAGAAAACTGATTTTAGGTACTGATCAGTAGCGCTACTGATAGATTCGGACGACGAATTTTCTGCGTGACCTATTTTTGTTCCAGAGGTCATATTTTGAGTTGTGCAGTGACCACTGTCCGGTGGTGAGCGGCCAAAGAGCGAGAGTGTCTATCATTAGGCAAAATAGCATGAGGCCTAACGAAGACGCCACTGCCGAGACTGGTCGGCGTCAGAGTCACTTGCTTCAGCCTATCGTCAGAAGGTGATAATTGGTTTGCCAAAGAGGCAGATCAGGTCGGGTGGGGTGGCGGCTCCGGGAGAATGTGGAGTTATTCGTGAATCTGACATCGTCACGTGACAAGTGCATTTAGGATGAGAACCTTTAGCTCTTCTTTTATTGTAGGCTTTCACTCCTCCTCCTTCTCCTCCTCCTCCTCCTTTTCTTTTTCTTATATTCTCTATCCTCTCTCAGACACCCCCTCCTCACCAACAGGCATCATGTTACCCCCTTTCCCGATCCATGACTAAACGAGCCGAGAGTTGATGACGTGAAATTAGACTTGTCTGCAATGGTTCTATAAAATGGATAACATGGTGTATTTGTTATGCGTCTGAAAGGAGAAAGAAAGCAGTCCGTCTCTGTGATGAAAGGGGGGGGGGCGATTTGTCAGTCGTTTTGTTTGTCAGTTAATGGTAAAAGAACGAAAGGTGGGTAGAAAATGAGAAAGAGCGAGAGAGACAGGAGTATTGTTACTAATAATATGTATCGGACGCAAAGAAAGATATATGCAACGAGATGAATTTGGTGTAATTACATGAAGTAAGAATTTAATCTCTATCCGGGCAATAGAATCGATGTGTGTCTGAATGTGAGTTTGTCTGGGGTGTGAAAACAAAGAGAGAAAGAAAGTATTAAAGTGATGTGCAAAACGCATATGATTGAAAGGAATATCTGGCTCAATTAGCAAGACATTTGACTTTCTTGAACTTTTTCTATTGATTATCTTGAAATATTTATTTCGTGTAACTCTTAATTTCCATAAGTTTCTATTTCATTGTGAAGTTGAAAGAATTTATAATTAAGATATGTTATAATCAATTAGTTGCCAACCATTTTTATTAACAAATAACTTATGCATTAATTTAATATGACTATCTCACAGTATATAGAATAAAAGAAGCAATATAGCTCTAATTCTTTTAAATCTCTCATAAGAAAAATCCAAAATATCCTTGTTAATCTATGTTTATTCCAATATTTCTGAATCCATACATTGTATTCTTAAATTAATAATATTAGAGCTATTTATAAATTGATTGAGCAATTTGTCCGAAGAATATTTGAATCTATTTTTAAAATATCTACGTGTGTGGTATATTTAGTGGGTCAAATTTTCATTAACAAAAATGTCAATGCGAGGCGAGCCATTAAAAAAAAAACACGATGCATATTTAATAAAATCTATTAGTTATTTTAAAGTCCTAAATAAAGTCTCTCTCTAGTAAAGTAATTAAACTTAAAGATTTCAATCGATTTTGATATTTGGAATACTTTATCATATTTATCAGATTAGTCACTTTACCTCTGACAACTTTTGATGAGAATATACATACATATATATATATATATAAATATATATACATATAGATGTATACATATAGATGTATACATACACACACATTATATTAGTTTTGTTATTTTCGATTGATATAAGTATATCCAATTCTGATCACTAAACTATTGGTTGCATAGAAAGAGAAATCTATTTGGCTATTGTAGGAACAAATCAGAATAAATCAAGTGTGTTAATGCAAAAATAAGGATCAAATGATGCAGCTTCTTTGGTATATTAATAATACATCACTCACCTCAGTATTCATCATAACTCGATTGTTTAAAGTTATTCCCGGTTGTCCAATACTGACCACACATTTCAAATCCATTGCTTAATGTTGATATTTAGATAAACGTTAACCACTGACCTACCCGAACTTACTGACGGCTTGTCTCCTTTGTTTTTCGTTAAGATGTAAGTGCAGACAGTGAAGTGGAAGGTCAAAGGTTATTGGTAAGAGCACCCGAGATACAGAAATAGTATGCTCATATGGGGAAAAGCCTGTTTTCTATAAGCCTGCAAGTTGAAACGCTCACTTCCAACTCCTCTGCGAGATGACAATTGGAACAGATAGGTCCATTGCTGGTCCTGTAACTCGGTAGGGAGCAGGGGTTATTGCAAATGTTAAAGTTGCTTTCGGATAGGTTTTCAAAGATGTAAAAATTCATTAGGTTCAGTTCACCTAACACAATTGATTTTAGAAAAAAGATGGAGAATGCTGCGTTTATTTCAGACATTTTACCAGTAAAAAGTAGATCCTTCTATACTGATAATGAAACAAATTGAAAGTTGTTATTTTATTTGACAGCAAAAACAAATCTAAAATAACTTATAAAAGCATTCGAGAAGACTATCTCCTTTGATAATAGTATGTGTATGTATATTCAAGCATAACGTCCTCTCCCTTAACACGCATCAATATATAACACTAGCCAGTCAAGTACGAAATAAAAAAAATGATCTTCCGGTAGAATCTACGTTTTTTCCAAAAACATAGAAATAAACACCCAAATGAAGACACCATAACTAGAAATACGGTGGGAAACCAATCAAAAGTTATGAAACATGCAAATAAACAACGTTCATTAGAAAAAAACAGCCATATTATTTAATTACTTACAAACATCCACGTAATTTAACAAAAGATCAAACGATTACATTTTTATAAACTACCAACAAAAATCAATTAATAAGTTGGATTTCCCAATAAAATGAAGGGCGGTTTAATGATATATATTTTCTTGTTAAATTCATACTGCAACAAAATAATATTAAATATATACTTATCTATATAATTCTTAAATATTTATTATGCTTGAAATATTTATATAATTTCATAATGTACCATTACCTATAATTTTATAGTTATACAATCTAGTGTTTTACATATTCCCTTTTTATCTTTGTTATGAATTATATTTTATGAATAATAATTGTGTTGACGTGTTTAGCGGACGTATATATGTGTAGGCGTGTTTAACTGAATTTGTGTGTGAAATTTGTATTTGATTTGTCTGTGCGTTATCCGTTAAGACGTTTTCCGCGGTACCTTTGACGAGAGTAAGAAAATAACCACATGCGTCACAGCTTAATCACTCGAATCAATTTATGATTACTTTCTCCATCTAACACTAAATATTACTTTTGGCCCACCATCGTAGACTTTCTCAATAAATTACTCTATAAAGGAGGTAGCAAAAATATTTCCTCTTATATTTTACTACTAACAATCTCCCCAACTACACCTAGAACTAATAAACAACGAATAATAAAAAAATAAAAAATAAATTAAGAACTAGTTCATCTGTTACATTTCAAAATGTAGACGTTCTGCAATATTATATTTTCTCCGATTTCATTTACTCCGAAACACACCCACCCAAAAACAAACACATATATATATATATATATATATATATATATATATATATATATATATATGTGTGTGTGTGTGTGTGGGTGTGTATGTATATATATATATATATAAACATATATATATTTAAATACATATGTTTATATATACATATGTATTAAAATATATATTTTAATACATATGTTTATATAAACATATGTATTAAAATATATATATATATATATATATATATATATATATATATATATATATACATATGTATTAAAATATATATTTTCAGGCATCAGTTTTTAAAGTCAATCAAAGTAGCAACCCTTTTTACAGATAAAGGACGTATGTAGAGTTTCATAGCAATAATAAATAATTAAGTGCTGAGTTAAGTACAAATGTATGATTTACTATATATATATATATATAGTAAGCAATGAAAATATATATGGCAATCAAGCTACACAGAGGCTCCCATGTTTCATCCTCGGGGGGAATCGTCAGGCTAAATGCATTTAGCCTGACGATTCCCCCCGAGGATGAAACACGGGAGCCTCTGTGTAGCTTGATTACCATATATATTTTCATATCTTACTACCTAGCTCTACTTACGTATTGAGCACTGTTGAAGTAAATACTGAAAACTGACACATAAAAAATTATATCTCCTTATAATATTTTATGTGGATACATGAAGTACTAATATATATATATATATATATATATATATATATATATATATATATATATATATATATACGTATTATATATTTATATATATATGCATATATATGTGTATTATCGCTCACTGAAAACATTAGAGCGTATTGTATTATTTGTCTTTACACATTGTCTATTGCAGATTCAATGTATTGACCTAAGAGCAAGCGGAAAGTCATGTTCATCTATTCATTTTCAAACAATAGCGTTTAATTCGACACATACACATACACATATATATATATATATATATATATTTGTGTGTGTGTGTGTGTGTGAGAGAGAGTTTAAATTACCTAATAGACACAATATAGTAGTGTCTTTGGTCTCTCTGTATAAGGGTTTGTCAGGACAACTTGACATGAGGATATCTCACTTACTCTCCAAACACTTAAACATGATACGTTTTTTGTCCTCTCCCAATTAAAATCATTATAGATATCATTAGGAACATAACTTCTTATACTTTCTTTAAATATAACAATAACTATTATAGACAGAAATGTGTCCCGTATAAGTTTGTTTGTTTTTAGAATTCCTCGAAATCGGTCCTTTTTCATACCGTATCCCTAAAACTGCTACTTATTTTAGATATATTGACGATATTTTAATTTTTCTACCCGTTAGTCATAAAATAGAAACATTAGCACAAGCACTCAATTCTTTAGCTTTCCTCGACATTCTTATCCTCAAAAACAATAATAGTCTCTCATTTCAAGTCCATCGTTAACTAACCAACAAAAATGAGTACTTACACTATTACTCACATCATAATAACTACACAAAAAGCAGTATGATAATAGGCTTTCATCTTAGAGCCTTGCGTATTTGTAGCCCTGAATATCTCTCTCAAGAATCTAGTAAAATAGAATCCTCTCTCACAACTTTAAAATACCCCAAACATGTCATTCTCTCTTCTAAAAAAAGCTATCCAAATACATCTAAAAAGTATCAAAAATACGAAAACAGCTCATAATACTACACAACCCATACTAAGAAATGTTTTCCTACCTACTAATTCTCGCAACAAACATCTCTTCTCTTCCCTTTCCCAACATGGTTTCAGAATTATCCAAGCTACTTCACTTACTATTAAAAACATCTTTAAAAAACATAAAAACAAAAATAAAGTCCTTATATCTCCCACTTCAGCTGGAATTTATACTATACCATGCGCCGATTGCGGAAAAATATATTTTGGCGAGACACAACGTCCGTTAAATAAACGAATCTATGAACACAATCGTGCTATAAAAAACTGTGACACCTCAAACGCGTTATTTACCCACATGATTTATTTTGGTCATCACTTCAATACACAGAGGGCGATTTTAATAAAACATATACACGACACTAAACTCCGTCGTTTCATAGAATAATGTTTAATCCTACGTCATAATAACACAATTATTCAAAAACCAGGATTCTATAACATTTCTACATATACTGCCAGATCGATTCAAATCGAAATGAATCTAAACCAATATGATAATGGATAACTTCTACAACTTTAAGTCCCTCATCCTCCTTCTCCTCCTTATTGGTTTAATTCCTTGCTGTCATTCATTTTAAATTACTACTAATCTTCCGTCCCACTTTATTAACTTATAGCGTTTCCGATCGGCGTTTATATGCTAACTGCTGATTTTTTCTTTCTTTCTTTCTCCTTCTTTCTTTCTTTCTTTCTTTCTCCCTTTCTACTGTTTATTACACGTGACTATTTTTTCCAAATTGCGTTCTTTGTCTAAATTTGAAAACTTTTCTGTTTTTAATTAAAGTTCTGCCACCAACTGATGATTGTATTTTAACAATTGAAATATTTTGGCATAACTATTCAATATGTGTGTTTGAGTTTATTTTTGCTAGTTGTTGATTTGCTTATCCTTCTGGTAATTTGCTGTTTCGTGCTTTCTCTGCTAAAACTCGTATAACTATATATATATATATATATATATATATATATATATATATATATATATATATATATATATATATATATATATATATAAAATATGTATTTGTGTATATACAATATAATATAAGTGGCTGGTAAATCATTGATATAATATAAGCACGGATTAATAAGTTAATTAAATTAATAAATTTATTTGTTATCTTTCATGAATATGGGCAGTTAATAGAAATTTAGATTTTAAATATCATTAGTGTTGATACACTTATATAGTTTACTTTATTTGCGGTTGATGATGTGGTGAGTTTTTTTAATGGAAACACAATATACAATAAAATGACCCAATCCAAGGCCGTAGTTATTACGTTACTAATTACAGAGTAATCTCTCCTGCTTTTATTTGAAATTGAGTAATAATAGATTCGAGATAAAATTACGAATATATACATAACATATAAAAGTGTATTCTTATGTAAAATTCACAGAGTAAGATGATGAGAGTATTCTCGAATCTATTAACCCAGCCTTAGGGGTCCATGGGGAATATTTCATCGGGGGGGGGGGGCTTTTCATTTATTTTTCATTATATTTTATAGTAATTTGAAATTGCTGAGTCATATTGTAATTTAATTACGTAATACCTCAAGTTCATAAACCAATTAATGTTTTTTAATGAAATTTATTTTTTAGAGGGTAGCTAAGGAAGTGCGTTAACTCACGTTTAAAAACACAATTAAGGTGTTTAAAACAAGGTTAGAGAATATATACATAACATATAAAAGTGTATTCTTATGTAAAATTCGCAGAGTAAGATGATGAGAGTATTCTCGAATCTATTAACCCAGCCTTAGGGGTCCATGGGGAATATTTCATCGGGGGGGGCTTTTCATTTATTTTTCATTATATTTTATAGTAATTTGAAATTGCTGAGTCATATTGTAATTTAATTACGTAATACCTCAAGTTCATAAACCAATTAATGTTTTTTAATGAAATTTATTTGTTAGAGGATAGCTAAGGAAGTGCGTTAACTCACGTTTCAAAACACAATTAAATTTTAGGGGTCAGGACAAATTTTTTAGGGGTCAGGCCAAATTTTTTATTTTATTTTTTTTTAACTTAAACTATTTCTCAGGGTTGTGGGACACTGAAAAAAAAAGTTGGTGGGGGGGCTGGAGAGATTAGGGGGTCGGGGAAAATTTAAGGGTCAGGCCAAATTCTTTAGGGGTCCGGCCAAATTTTTTTTTTTCTTTTTTTGAACTTAAAATATTCCTCAGGGGAAGAGTGAAAAAAAGTTGGAGGGGGGGGGGGCTGGAGAGATTAGGGGGTCGGGGAAAATTTTAGGGGTCAGGCCAAAATTTTAGGGGTCAGGCCAAATTTTTTTTTTTTTCTTTGAACTCAAAATATTTCTCATGTTTGGGAGAGTAAAAGAAATTGAGGGGGGGCTGGAGAGATTGGGGGGTCGGAGAAATTTTCAGGGGTCAGGACAAACTTTTAAGTGGTCGGGCCAAATTTTTTTATTTTTTGCACAAAAATATTACTCAGGGTGAGCGAGAGTAAAAAAAACTGCGGGGGGGGGCTGGAGAGATTGGGGGGTCGGGGAAATTTTTAGGGGTCAGGACAAACTTTTTATAGGTCGAGCCAAATTTTTTTTGTTTTTTTATTTTTTTAACTAACAATATTTCTTAGGATTGGGAGAGAATAATAAAAAAGTTGGGGGCGTTCTGAAGAGATTGGGGGCTCGGGGAAATGTTTAGAGGTCAGGACAAACTTTTTAGGGGTCGGGCCAAATTTTTTTATTTTTTTATTTTTGGAACTAAAAATATTACTCAGGGTTGGGCGAGAGTAAAAAAAAGTTGGGGGGCCTGGAGAGATTGGTGGTCGTGGAAATTTTTAGCGGCGATATAAACGTAGTTACCATTCGCACCGGGGCGGCGATAGGTACCTATTTAGCATTCGCACCGAGGAGACTATAGGTATGTATTTAGCATTCAGCGGTGGCGATAGGAACGTATATAGCATGTGCACATGGGATGCCATAAGTACGAATATAGCATGCGCACAAAAAAAATTGGGGTGGGGGCAACATTTTTTTCCTTTTCTTTTATCTTTTTCATTGAAAATATTTATATGTATGGGGCAGGATGAAAAAAAAAATTTTCGGGGCGGGGGGCTAAAAAAATTTTTTTTTTCTTTTTTTAAACTAAAAATATTTCTATGTATGGGGGGAACATAAAATTTTGGGGGCGGGTCAAAAAATTTTCTTTTCTTTTTTATTTCTTTTAAATTAAAAATATTTCTAAGTATGTGGGAGGATGGAAAAAAAATGTTCGTGGGGTGAGGCAAAAACATTTCTTTTTTTCTGTTTTTAACTAAAATTATTTATATTTATGATAGTGACAATACATGAATGAACACTATTTTGTTTTTCAAACACGACAGGGGTGCACTAATATGAGTTCTTACGTGTGCGAACTGGGCTGGAGATAGGTACATATATAGTATGTGCACCCTTGCAGAGATAAGTAAGTATGTAGTATGCACACCAGAGCCGCGATAGGTACGAATATACTATTCGCACCAGGCCGGCGATAGGTTTATATATAGTATGTGCACTGGGGTGGCATAGGTACGTATATAGTAGTGTATAGGGGTGGCGATAGTTACGTATTTAGCATTCGCCCTGGGGTTGCGATAGGTACGTATTCAGCATTCGCACAGGGGCGGCGATATGTACATATTTAGTATTCACACTGGGGCAGTGATAGGTACATATGGTGTATGCACACCGGGACGGCAATATGTACGTATTTAGCATTCACCCCTGGGCGGAGATAGGTACTTATTTAGCATTCAGCGGTGGCGATAAGTACGTATATAGCATGTGCACATCGGCGGCAATAAGTATGTATATAGTATGTGCACCGGGGCGGTGATAGGCATGTATTTAGCATGTGCACTGGGGCAGCGATCGGTTCATATATAGCACATGCACCAGGGCGCTGATAGGTACGTATATAGCACGCGCACCGGGGCGGCGAAAGGTACGTATTTAAAATTCACACCGGGGCGGAGATAGGTACGTATATAGCACGCGCACCGGGGCGGCGAAAGGTACGTACTTAAAATTCACACCGGAGCGGCGATAGGTACGTATTTAGCATTCACACCGGGGCGGCGATAGGTATGTATTTAGCATTCACACCGGGGCGGCGATAGGTATGTATTTAGCATTCACACCGGGGCGGCGATAGGTACGTATTTAGCATTCACACCAGGGTTGCGATAGGTATGTATTTAGCATTCACACCGGGGCGGCGATAGGTATGTATTTAGCATTCGCACCAGGGTGGCGATATGTATGTATTTAGCTTCCGACCCGGGGCAGCAATTAGTACCTATTTAGCTTCCACACCGGGACGGCTATAGGTACGTATTCAGAATTTAGGGGTGGCGATAGCTACGTATATAACATGTACACATGGGCAGCAATAAGTACGTACATAGCATACGCTCTGCGGCGGCAGTCAGTACATATATAGCACGCGCACCGGGGCGGCGATAGGTACGTATATAGCCTGTGCACCGGGGCGGCGATAGGTACGTATATAGCACATGCACCGGAACGGCGAAAGGTATGTATTTCGCATTCGCACCGAGGCGGCTATAGGTACGTATTTAGCATTCGCACCGGGTCGGCGATAGGTACGTATTTAGCATTCGCACCAAAGCGGCGATAGGTACGTATTTAGCATTCGCACCAAAGCGGCAATATGTACATATTAATTATTCGCACTAGGGCAGCGATAGGTACTTATGTAGCATGCACACCGGGACGGCGATAGGTACTATTTAGCATTCGCACCGAGGCGGCGATAGGTACTTAAATAGTATCTGCACTGGGGCGGCGATAGGTACATATATAGTATCTGCACTGGGGCGGCGATAGGTACGTATATAGTATGCGCACCGGGGTGATGATAGATACGTATATAGTATGAACACCGGGGCGGAGATAAGTACCTATATAGAAGGCGCATATAGAGGTGTTACTTTTTATAGAAATATGATATACTATTGCCCTGGCCAACGTAGGAGAAATGGTGGGGAAGAAACAGCTTTCGCAAAAGGCAAAATTAGAAAGTAGCGCTGAAATGGGGTGACCAGGGAAGAGAAAGGTAGAAAGATAAAGAGACGGCTATAGAGAAAGGGGGGGGGGGGAGAAATAGAAGTTTGTATATAAAGATGTTACACACACGATTTTTCTTCAATTATATGTTTTTATGACCCCGAGCAACGCCGGGTAGCCCCGCTAGTATATATATATAAAGTAAACAACAGGAAAATAAAGATATAATGTAAACCTTTAAATTAGAATCTAATTCATTCAAACATTATTGAAAATAACAGAACTTGTCTGTCTAGATATCATTTCTTAATCTTTTCATTCGAAAGATTGAAAAGATTAAAGAAGGTATTGCGAGACAGACGAGTTCTGTTATTTTCAATAATGTTTGCATATATATATATATATATATATATATATATATATATATATATATATATACATATATATATATATATAATATTTATGAATAAAAATTAAATTATTAATACCTACAGGCACTAGCGTTTCAAGCTTATTGCTCTCATCAGTGCAGGAAAGTAACAATTTCAGATGGTCGGGAGGCGCGTACCTGGTTCACAGAGTCAGCCTAGAATCTGCAAGCAGTCGCCATATCCACTCGGCCAACAGAAACTGTCGCGTAATTAAGGGAAATTAAGATCTATATGTACCTAGAAGCGGGCACAGATAGAAGACTAGTCGAGAGTGTTCTACGAACTTATTCGGAACTTTGCATTATAGCTATTTGGCAGTCTATTTTTAACATGCCCGAGAGTGCTCAACTTTAATTTCTTAAAGGGGCTTAGTATATATATATATATATATATATATATATATATATATATATATATATATATATATATATATATATATATATATTCGTTGACAGAACTCGTTTCTGAGTATTGAATCGTTTTCATCTCTGTGTACAATTAAATACTATACTAAGACCAACACTGACAAGAAACTATATTCTACATCGCTGCTAATGCCTTATGGTGTTCATAGTTATCTATCTGTCTGAAACCAAGAAACTCCTGCGGATATCGATTCCACCTATCCCTCTCTTTCTCTCTTTCTCCCTCTCTCTCCGTCCTACTCTTTCTATCTTTCTCTGGTCCGCCTTTTCTTTCTTAGTTTGGTAACGATTGGTCAAGCGATGTTGACGCTAGACTGTACAGAAATAAACAAATAAACATAGTTACAAACGTGATCCAACACATACACTCTTTGCCGGTGATGGTAATAATACCGTGATGGAGAATAAGCAAGAAACATGTGCATGCATGTGGTGTATTTCTAAAAATAATTTGGTGTTTATACCTTTTATATCTTCATAGAGTGTCTAATATGAAGACAAAGAAAAATGCGTATGACTCTGAACACATTAAAACGGTTTGTCTTTTTGAGGGAAGATCAACCTGTTTTGGTTATCTAATATCAATTCCTAATACATAGTTCAAACTATTTATTGTAGACAATTGTTTGGGAACATGGCTATTTTACAACTATACATTTTAATGGCATTAATGCATAAATAGGAGAGTAGAAAGTGGACCTTGAAGTTTACACTCGGCAGCCTCATAACGTTCATTTCCTTTACTTTGTCCTTTAGTCCTCACATTCGATAAACGATGTTCCTGACCAAGGGGGAAGAGTTGCGGTTTTCTAGGTCGGAATCTATCCATCTAACACTTATTGTTAGCTTGTTTTGACCTTGGAGTAGTATTTTTAACTCCTTATATCAAGTGGCTTCATGCCTTCTCTTGAGCGACTTCCATAAAAAATGAGCAGAGTGGATCCAATTGGATTTGAACTCGGCATAGCATATGTTATAGTCCGTAAAGTTACACTTATCGCCACCCCCTTTCTATAGTCACCACTATAAGTCACCACTATAAGTTATAGATATCAGTGACCAATGTTACAGATCGAGAGATAGATTAGTAAATGGCCATTAGACAAGACGCAAAACTTACACACATACTCCTAAATTCACATGAAGACGCTATTTATTTGCCTCCCAACAAGGGCAAAAGTATACACACGGTTCAAATTTAATATGGAACGCTAGATAAGGCAAAAATAGAAATTGCCCCAATCGAGAAGGAATTATTTTCTTTTACATGAGGACTGAAGAGATACTGCATTTTCATTCTATATCGACAGTCTTTTCTAACCAAAAAAATAGAAAACGCAAATATATTTCTGTTTGGACTTATAGATTAGAAAATTATATATTTTCAGTTTAAAAACTGTAAACTATATTCACCATCCATCTCATTTCGATGAAAATTGAGCCGAATGTTGTATATTTGTGGTGATGAGGAGTCAATGCAGGGCGACTAACTGGTGAGCAGTTTATATGGCTGGTCAACAGTTATAAACTGATCAGAAGTTATCGATGTGTCTAGACTAGTTGAGTGATAATTGAGAAAGCAAAATCAAACATCTTCATCTGACAAATGCAGTTTCATTTTCACTAATTGATTTCAAGCAGAAGAATTCAGAGCGCCATTCTGTCTACCCACAGAAATGGATAGAAAATACCCCCCCCATATATATATATATATATATATATATATATATATATATATATATATATATATATATATATATATATGTGTGTGTGTGTGTGTCAAGTTATATTTAAAAGAAATCAATAAATTTCTTGATCGCTGCTAATATAATTTATTTGATAAATATATGTTACATATTTCAGAAAACGCACCGCGGTTTCATTCAGATGGGGTGACTCTTTACGTTTTTAAAAATCTTTATGCCCAGTGGAATCGTCAACGTTCTGAATGAGTTGAAACCACGATGAGAAATGTGGTTGTATCGATAAAAACGGGTGTATTCCAGCAAAGTCTCTCTGGAAAAATATATTTGTTGGGAATTAATTGAGTTTTATTTTATTTATTATTTATAGATTTGATTTTATTCTACTAAGTGTTTAATTTATTCATTCTCTTGAATTTTTGGTATTTTTATTTTTATTTAAGGTGTTGTTTATAGATCGTAGCAAATAACGGTGTCTTGGAAAGTTGAAATACAAAGTGGGGAGGGAATACGTAATTTAAAGGTTGTAATATTGAAGTCTCTTTTTGATGGTGATACCGAGTTAAAATCTATGTATCGGAGTTATTATTTATTTTATTTATAGTTTTGTGTTTGAATATTTTATTTTGTTTCGTGTTTTATTTACATATTTATAAATGATTGTTTTGTATTTTAAATGATCATCTTGAACGAAAATAAAATAAGCTGGCGTCTGAGTATACCGTTAAAAAACTGTGCGATTATTTACGTGTCCCTTTTAAAATAAGTATTGGGTTAGGATTTAAATAATATATAGGGGTTTAACCGTAGTTGAGTTATATTAAAATTGATTTAATTATTTATGATGGGTGTTGACTGTTTTATTGCTTAACAGTTGTGTTTATATTGAGCGATAACTGAGTGGTATAATTTATTGATTAGCCTCTGGGTGGGATTCGTTAAATTCTTTTATTTATTTATTATATTTTGTTTATTCATTATTTATAGATTAGTATTTTCTCTAAATTTGTTTTAATAAAATATTTATATAATATTATATATATATATATATATATATATATATATATATATATATATATATATATATATAAGTGTGTGTACTTGTGTACCTGCAGATGTGTGCGTTTATGTATCCCTAAATTTATATTAAATCATTTCGAAGGTTGTATATGCGATAGAAAGCGAATCCAGCGAATATTGTTTTAGCTAAACTCAACTAAAATGCAATTGCAAAAATAGTAAACGAAAAAAGAAATGAAGTAAACATCGTATGATTGCATTTTTAATTGCATCTGCAAAACTTGAGGGTACGATACGCTTTTTTAAATGCATTTTCGTATATCTTTAATATATTTAATATTCTTAGAATTTGATCTTTGATAAATATAACAATCTTAAGAATTATTTTCTAAACACCAAATAATTAGAGGATAGTGTAGACATCTTCGAGAAATATCAACTTGAGGATGGGGTCATTTTACGTTAAACTTATCTAACAAACGTTCAGTAGGTAATTTTTTTAAATAATGTTGTATGTTTTAATTCAATTAATTCTAATCTATTTGTTAAATTGTTAATAAATATTGTTGACGGACGGAGTCGGTCCACCTTCGGTTCTTGAATCAATTCAAGAATTCCAAAAATCAATAAAACACATTGCGGAAGATGTTATTTCTCATCGTCTAATACTCTCTCCTACTATCTCATTATATATATATATATATATATATATATATATATATATATATATATATATATATATATATATATATACTAATTATTGTTTTAAAATACACAAAAAATACTTCATGGTAGAAAATTGAATTTAAATACTATCAAATAATTGCCAACATATTGTTTTTAAAATTAAACAATATGATTAAATAATTATACTGTTTAGTTATATGAGTGGTAACACCGTTTAGAACAATAAAAGTGTATTTGTTTTTGTTTGTATGAGATAAATACACCATTCAATCGACGTTGGTTGTTTAATGTATTGATATTTAGTAATATGTTGTGTTACTGGAGTTTACTTTTCGACTAAACAATAAACAATACAAATTACCGTTTTCTTACTGTTTTTAACGGTTTCCTAACAAATAATTGATAACACGTATTAAAATAAAAACAAACCATTAGAAATAAATTCTCGTAATTTTTAAAAATCATTTCTAAAAACAAAAAAGATAAATTAACCGTTTTTTCAATAGAAATTGGATTGCTATTAAAGTAAAGTTGATAGATGAGCGATGTACATGAACCTTTATCTTGTGATAATGAACAATTTAAAACATAAAATATGGACTTCTGCAGTGTACGGACCGTGCTATTTTTAGATAGTTTTTGTTTTCAAGTCACCTTCAATTGTTACGGTATATGTAAATTGTATGGTGAAAGCACAGAATAGGTAACAAAGGTAACTAACATGTTAAGAATGGGTTTCTAAATAATAACGTTATTATTACAGCACGGTCTGTAAACTGCAGAAGTACCATGAAATCATCTTAAATAATGTGTTGAAAGCATAGCAGACAAGGCTTTTGTAGTGACGTAGTTCCGGTTACCGACATGGATTATACTAAGATATATAAATATTATTTACACACTTTTTTTGAAACGTAATTAACAATGTTTTATGAATATTCAGATAGTGTAAAGTCAATGTTATGTGATAAAAATTTGTAAAACATGATTATGGCGTCTTCAGAGATTAAAAAGTTCAACCTTTAAAAGATGGTAAATACCATAATTCAAAATTCTAGCAAAAACAAAATTGCTATTACAAAGATATAATTTCTTCATCAATATGGAGGTTAATCATTCAGCGTGAATAGATAGTCAAATATCAGTTTGAAAAAATATCAAAAACGAACTTATTTGTAGCTGATAGCTAAAACAAACGATAGTAAATCAAAAGTGAATTGATTTAAATATGAAATAATTACGGAAATGATGCGGCGATAATTACGTCACAAACAAAGTACACATAAACTCTTTAAACAAGTATGGTCTATGATGAATTGATAAATTCTTAGGCTTTTTATACTGTTATTTATAACTTATCTTTTTAAACCAATGCTGCTAAAATCATATCCAAATATTGTATTTACATTTTTGTGCAAAATAATTTGTATATTTTTTATTTCTGCACCGAAATCTGAGTTGATTCTTGAACATATTCAGCAGATAATAATGTTTATGTAGTGTGTGGTGTGTGGCATTCCAACTTCGTAACAATGGAATCGCGCCCGACAACATTTTTAGACTCCGTCCCATAAAAGTAAAAGCGAAACAACAGCAGAGATAAAATGGTTAAAATGATGTTTTTTTTATTTGCTGGCATATTCAAATATAAACTACTGAGATGTTAAATAACATATTACGAAGCCAAACTGAACGAGAACTAGCAAAATAAGAATTTGACAGATTAAATAAATCGTACTGATAAAATGTTCGATGCGCGAATCCTTTATGCAAACAACATTATGTATACATTTTTAGTTTTGAATTAAACTTTCTGAACTAAGCGATATTTTATTTATTATTTTTATGCACACAACATTATGTATACATTTTAGTTTTAAATTACACTTTCTGAACTAAGCGATATTTTATTTATTATTTTTATGCAAACAACATTATGTATACATTTTTAGTTTTAAATTAAACTTTCTGAACTAAGCGATATTTTATTTATTATTTTTATGCAAACAACATTATGTATATATTTTTAGTTTTAAATCAAACTTTCTGAGCCAAGCGATATTTTATTTATTATTTTTATGCAAACAACATTATTTATACATTTTAGTTTTAAATTAAACTTTCAGAACTAAGCGATATTTTATTTATTATTTTTATGCAAACAACATTATGTATACATTTTTAGTTTTAAATCAAACTTTCTGAGCTAAGCGATATTTTATTTATTATTTTTATGCAAACAACATTATGTATACATTATTAGTTTTAAATTAGACTTTCTGAACTACGCGATATTTTATTTATTATTTTTATGCAAACAACAGTATGTATACATTTTAGTTTTAAATTAAACTTTCTGAACTAAGCGATATTTTATTTATTATTTTCATGCAAACAACATTATGTATACATTTTTAGTTTTAAATCAAACTTTCTGAGCTAAGCGATATTTTATTTATTATTTTATGCAAACAACATTATGTATACATTTTTAGTTTTAAATTAAACTTTCTGAACTAAGCGATATTTTATTTGTTATTTTTATGCAAACAACATTATGTATACATTTTAGTTTTAAATTTAACTTTCAGAACTAAGCGATATTTTATTTATTATTTTTATGCAAACAACATTATGTATACATTTTTAGTTTTAAATTTAACTTTCTGAGCTAAGCGATATTTTATTTATTATTTTTATGCAAACAACATTATGTATACATTTTTAGTTTTAAATTAAACTTTCTGAACTAAACGATATTTTATTTATTATTTTTATGCAAACAACATTATGTTTACATTTGAGTTTAAAATTACACTTTCTGAACTAAGCGATATCTTATTTATTATTTTTATGCAAACAACATTATATATACATTTTTAGTTTTAAATTAAACTTTTTTGAGCTAAGCGATATTTTATTTATTATTTTTATGCACACAACATTATGCATACATTTTAGTTTTAAATTAAACTTTCTGAGCTAAGCGATATTTTATTTATTATTTTTATGCAAACAACATTATGTATACATTTTTAGTTTTAAATCAAACTTTCTGAGCTAAGCGATATTTTATTTTTCATTTTTATGCAAACAACATTATGTATACATTTTTAATTTAAAATTAACCTTTCTGAGCTAAGCAATATTATATTATTATTTTATGCAAACAACATTATGTATACATTTTTAGTTTTAAATTAAACTTTCTGAACTAAGCGATATTTTATTTATTATTTTTATGCAAACAACATTATGTATACATTTTAGTTTTAAGTCAAACTTTCTGAGCTAAGCAGTATTTTATTTATTATTTTTATGCAAACAACATTATGTATACATTTTTAGTTTTAAATTAAACTTTCTGAACTAAGCAATATTTTATTTATTATTTTTATGCACACAACATTATGTATACATTTGAGTTTTAAATTACACTTTCTGAACTAAGCGATATTTTATTTATTATTTTTATGCAAACAACATTATGTATACATTTTTAGTTTTAAATTAAACTTTCTGAACTAAGCGATATTTTATTTATTATTTTTATGCAAACAACATTATGTATACATTTTTAGTTTAAAATCAAACTTTCTGAGCCAAGCGATATTTTATTTATTATTTTGATGCAAACAACATTATGTATACATTTTAGTTTTTAATTTAACTTTCAGAACTAAGCGATATTTTATTTATTATTTTTATGCAAACAACATTATGTATACATTTTTAGTTTTAAATCAAACTTTCTGAGCTAAGCGATATTTTATTTATTATTTTTATGCAAACAACATTATGTATACATTTTTAGTTTTTAATTAAACTTTCTGAACTAAGCGATATTTTATTTATTATTTTTATGCAAACAACAGTATGTATACATTATAGTTTTAAATTAAACTTTCTGAACTAAGCGATATTTTATTTATTATTTTCATGCAAACAACATTATGTATACATTTTTAGTTTTAAATCAAACTTTCTGAGCTAAGCGATATTTTATTTATTATTTTATGCAAACAACATTATGTATACATTTTTAGTTTTAAATTAAACTTTCTGAACTAAGCGATATTTTATTTATTATTTTTATGCAAACAACATTATGTATACATTTTAGTTTTTAATTTAACTTTCAGAACTAAGCGATATTTTATTTATTATTTTTATGCAAACAACATTATGTATACATTTTTAGTTTTAAATCAAACTTTCTGAGCTAAGCGATATTTTATTTATTATTTTTATGCAAACAACATTATGTATACATTTTTAGTTTTAAATTAAACTTTCTGAACTAAACGATATTTTATTTATTATTTTTATGCAAACAACATTATGTTTACATTTGAGTTTAAAATTACACTTTCTGAACTAAGCGATATCTTATTTATTATTTTCATGCAAACAACATTATATATACATTTTTAGTTTTAAATTAAACTTTTTTGAGCTAAGCGATATTTTATTTATTATTTTTATGCACACAACATTATGTATACATTTTAGTTTTAAATCAAACTTTCTGAGCTAAGCGATATTTTATTTATTATTTTTATGCAAACAACATTATGTATACATTTTTAATTTAAAATTAACCTTTCTGAGCTAAGCAATATTATATTATTATTTTATGCAAACAACATTATGTATACATTTTTAGTTTTAAATTAAACTTTCTGAACTAAGCGATATTTTATTTATTATTTTTATGCAAACAACATTATGTATACATTTTAGTTTTAAGTCAAACTTTCTGAGCTAAGCGATATTTTATTTATTATTTTTATGCAAACAACATTATGTATATATTTTTAGTTTTAAATTAAACTTTCTGAACTAAGCAATATTTTATTTATTATTTTTATGCACACAACATTATGTATACATTTTAGTTTTAAATTACACTTTCTGAACTAAGCGATATTTTATTTATTATTTTTATGCAAACAACATTATGTATACATTTTTAGTTTTAAATTAAACTTTCTGAACTAAGCGATATTTTATTTATTATTTTTATGCAAACAACATTATGTATACATTTTTAGTTTTAAATCAAACTTTCTGAGCCAAGCGATATTTTATTTATTATTTTTATGCAAACAACATTATGTATACATTTTTAGTTTTAAATTAAACTTTCTGAACTAAGCGATATTTTATTTATTATTTTTATGCAAACAACATTATGTATACATTTTTAGTTTTAAATTAAACTTTTTTGAGCTAAGCGATATTTTATTTATTATTTTTATGCAAACAACATTATGTATACATTTTTAATTTAAAATTAACCTTTCTGAGCTAAGCAATATTATATTATTATTTTATGCAAACAACATTATGTATACATTTTTAGTTTTAAATTAAACTTTCTGAACTAAGCGATATTTTATTTATTATTTTTATGCAAACAACATTATGTATACATTTTAGTTTTAAGTCAAACTTTCTGAGCTAAGCGATATTTTATTTATTATTTTTATGCAAACAACATTATGTATATATTTTTAGTTTTAAATTAAACTTTCTGAACTAAGCAATATTTTATTTATTATTTTTATGCACACAACATTATGTATACATTTTAGTTTTAAATTACACTTTCTGAACTAAGCGATATTTTATTTATTATTTTTATGCAAACAACATTATGTATACATTTTTAGTTTTAAATTAAACTTTCTGAACTAAGCGATATTTTATTTATTATTTTTATGCAAACAACATTATGTATACATTTTTAGTTTTAAATCAAACTTTCTGAGCCAAGCGATATTTTATTTATTATTTTTATGCAAACAACATTATGTATACATTTTTAGTTTTAAATTAAACTTTCTGAACTAAGCGATATTTTATTTATTATTTTTATGCAAACAACATTATGTATACATTTTAGTTTTAAATTTAACTTTCAGAACTAAGCGATATTTTATTTATTATTTTTATGCAAACAACATTATGTTTACATTTGAGTTTAAAATTACACTTTCTGAACTAAGCGATATCTTATTTATTATTTTTATGCAAACAACATTATGTATACATTTTAGTTTTAAATTTAACTTTCAGAACTAAGCGATATTTTATTTATTATTTTATGCAAACAACATTATGTATACATTTTTAGTTTTAAATCAAACTTTCTGCGATATTTTATTTATTATATTCATGCAAACAACATTATGTATACATTTTTTGTTTTAAATTAAACTTTCTGAACTAAGCGATATTTTATTTATTATTTTTATGCAAACAACATTATGTATACATTTTAGTTTTAAATTTAACTTTCTGAACTAAGCGATATTTTATTTATTATTTTTATGCAAACAACATTATGTATACATTTTTAGTTTTAATCAAACTTTCTGAGCTAAGCGATATTTTATTTATTATTTTATGCAAACAACATTATGTATACATTTTTAGTTTTAAATTAAACTTTATAAACTAAGCGAAATTTTATTTATTATTTTTATGCAAACAACATTATGTATACATTTTTAGTTTTAAATCAAACTTTCTGAGCTAAGCGATATTTTATTTATTATTTTATGCAAACAACATTATGTATACATTTTTTGTTTTAAATTAAACTTTCTGAGCTAAGCGATATGTTATTTATTATTTTTATGCAAACAACATTATGTATACATTTTTAGTTTTAAATCAAACTTTCTGGGCTAAGCGATATTTTATTTATTATTTTTATGCAAACAACATTATGTATACATTTTTAGTTTTAAATCAAACTTTCTGAGCTAAGCAATATTTTTTTTAAGCTTTTAATTACTAAGTTGGGTATAGATAAAAAGATATATCGCCTGACTTAATCTTTTAAGATAATCTATTATTTTATTCATTCATCTTATAAAAATATGTACAATTCAATTTCTGATTTGTTAAAAACCGAGGTTGGTTTTTAAGGGCCGATTTAATCGCATTAATATTTTTCTATTAAGTCGTTTATGATAATGATTTCATAATATTCATACATCTTCACATAAATACTTCATTAAAATGAAATAATAACGGATTTATTTTTTTTCCTCAAAATGCACGGCCATTTCTACTTATTTAGTCAGATTCCAACTTATGATGTTGAAATTAGACAATTCTTTTCACATATATGCATATACACATACAATTAATCTAATAATTGTCAACTTGTAAACAGAATAAAATCTAAGGATGTCATTTCGTTTTATCTGTTGTCCGGAGCGAATTACGAACTAAAACTTTGATATACAGTTGTAAAAATCCACCAATACAAAATTAATAATAGAATTGGTTTTTCCCATGAAATTGTCGAGAAACGTTGTGCTGCATTTTGGTATAGGGCTTCGTTTTCAATTGCATCCCCGGGCAGAATGAGAGAAACACCACTAACATTATATAAATAGTGTATTCTTTAAATAAGTATAATTTTAGTATTTGTTAATTAAATATCAGTTCTAAGTGACAGTATTCGGTGGGGTTAAACTAGATAACACATCAGCAACAGTACACATGAGATAGACATTTTGCAAGTATTTTACTTCTTTCTCTACACTCTACATGCGTGTGGGTTTATGCGTGTGTGTACATTAATCGAAACAAATCGTCATTGTAATAATTGTATCCGGACCCTATTTCATTTGTTTTGAGAGACTTTTAAAGATGGTCTGATGTAATTATGAAGATTATTACTACGGATTGTAGTTCATCATCACTTTCAAGTGGTCTTGGGAAATAAATCAAGTTGAAACAGGAAACTGGATCGGTTTCTTCAAAAAACAAAGGAAGTTGTCACGATGAGAGGAAAACGACACTAAGTAACGATAAGTATTTCAGGAGGAAACATTAAGCAAAATATGTGGGAAGAAATGTAATGCTCTCAACCAAAACAATAAAGATAACAGAATAAATAGTACTTCCTCTTCTCTTCGAAAAAAAAACTCTCAAGAAGCTGATCCAAATATTTTAGTGACCCATAATAAACGAAATACAAAGGGAATGGTAATCGCAGGCCAAGTAACTGTCTACGAATCATAGGCAGTACCAGAACATAATATGCGTTTATTTTAGCATTTAGTTCGGCATGGTATTAAGATGCAGAAATGTAAGTGATTATTCCAATCCAAGACTGCAAAATAAATGATATCACCTATAGTATAAAAGGACAAAAGTTTATTTATTTCCTATTCAAACAAAATAAACAAAGTTATTTACATCTTTTCATGTAGACCCAGCACGATCATTTATATTTAATATCTCTCAAACAAACCTTTGGTTGTGACCACTCCCTATCAGATTGGCCATTCGGGTTTCACCCATTTATACGATAATCCAGTATGCATTTATTTTCTGATTCCTCTAGAATAGATCAATTTTGAATTTGCCGAATTTACACGTTTTATCATGGAAAAGTGAGGCATCTGTACCTTCTAAAATTATTTTTCTGGAAATACGTCTAATGATAGGCTAACAGCCGGCGTGGACTCCGTCAGGTGTTTTTAAATATTTTTTTCCGTTTTTATAAAATCTCAAACCTGGGATTCTGAAATGTATGCTTAAGTGTAGTGTATAAATAAAAACACATACGTAACTCTTGTTTTTACGATTGCGCATTTTAGTCGATTTTTCTGATGACACGAAATACGCACTAGAGTCCAGAGCATGACCCAACCATCATCACTGGACCTGAGGTGATTTCGTCAGCATCCGATGAAGTCAAACTTTTTACTGAGAGCTTTGCATAAAACTCCACTATTGACGATCAGGGTCGCCTACCTTCCTAAGACTGAAAATACTCTGAGCGACATCCATACATCTGTCCGGGATGTTGCCAAACTTATCAAGAACCTTGATGCCAGCAGAACAACTAGCCATGATAAGCTTCTAATCATAGTGCTTAAATAGCTGCAACGAGAACTAGCTCCCATTCTGACAAAGCTGTGCAAACGTTGCTTAAAGGATAGATTCTTTCCAACACCTTGGAAAACTTCATCAGTGTACTCAGTATTTCAAAATACTGGAGATCGGTCTTCTGAATCTTGGTACAGACCAATCAGTTTCCTGTGCGTCATGAGTAAGTTGTTTGAATCCGTGATAAATCGAGAAGTTGTGAATCACCTCAGAAAAACGACCTACTCAGTGACAAGCAATATGGTTTACGTCCTGCAAGATCAACAGTTGAGTTGCTGACTGTAATATAACACTGGATAAGTGAATCGATTGACGGGGGGTTCTTTTCTAGAACAACAGCTTTTGACATATCAAAGGCCTTTGATAGGGTTTTGCATAAAGGTCTACTTCACAAGATTTTTGCTATGGAATATCTGGAAATGTCCTCTCAACCATTAAACTATAGGTTTATAAAAGTATTCGTAGTTAGGCAAAAGTCCGAAGCTCATAATATCAACACTGGTGTGTCTCAAGGTTTGATTCTGGGTCAAACCCTCGTGCTGCTGTTCATCAATGATCTCCCAAAATATATTCTAAGATCATTGGTCGACATTTATCGCTTAGCTCAGAAAGTTTAACACAATCATCTATGGCAACACTTCGAAGGGCAGCAATGATCACTATATTTCTGATTCTCCTCTTCCAACCTTGAGCACGTGGTGCAATGGGGAAAAGGGTAGCTGGTTACTTTTAATGCGTCCAAAACCAAACTTCTCTCTCTTTACCACTAACGCTCTGATCCCCACTTGATTCCAATTGGAATTACTGGCTCTCGTCTTGAGGAAGCCTCCTGCTTTGACAAGCTTTTGGAACTGACCTTAACTCCAGACCTGAAGACTTACACCAAATGCGTAACCACATCTGAGGAATGCTATTAAGAGCACCCTTTCCTGTCTTGACAGGATACAAAATTGACTTCGAAATGCAGTGGGCAATGCTTTTTTTCCTCCCTACTACCTCTTATTCACAGAAGAGACGTGCTATTGTCATTTTCATGGCAGGTGTTCGACTGATCTTCAATCTATGTAAAACATTCAAAAATAAAACACGTCTTCCTACAACCACTGTAAATAATTTCTCTCCTCCCTCTCTCTTTCTCTCTCTCTCTCTCTCCTTCTGTCTAAAACTAAACGAAACTTCCATGAGAAAAATGTATTTCCTAGAACTACCCGTCTGTGGAATACAAACTGTAGGGCCGCTTCTCGGCTGACTACAACATGGTTGTTTTCAAGTCTAATGGAAACAAGTTCTTAAATAATCAAATTCACCATCATTACAAATTATCACGGAGTTGTCTCACCGGCCACCTGATACTCATTAACCCTTATTCTCGAAATACCCATATTCTGACTGTTCGACAAATCTCGTTTGTTACTTAATAGTATGGCGTCATTTTCCAGCGCTCTGGCCTCCTTTACGATGGCAGTGGGTACACACATCTTTGAGAGAGAACTTTCTTCCAGGTTTTCATTTAACTGATCAGCAGTTAATTTTTCTCTCGATTGATTTTCCCCAGCCAATATTCTATTATTTTTCTTTTGTACTTCTTATATATATATATATATATATATATATATATATATAAATATATATATATATATATATATGCATATACATATATACATATATACATATATACATATATACATACATACATATATATATACATATACATATAAATATATATATACATATATATACATATATATTTGAAAAATATTATTAAAAAAACGTAGTGAAAGAAAAGATCCGTAAAAAAGATATGTGGTTTGTGCGGGTGGTAATTTTCCGTTGAAAAGATGTCCAATGAATAGGAGAAATTGTAGAAAGCGAAATAAGCTTTTGCGTAGGGGCAGTATGGAGAGAATGTTCAAATATAAGTAAATCCAAACGCACTTAAATGGAATTGAAAAGAGAAAAACTGGCCATTATTATATCTTTTTTACGGATCTTTTCTTTCACTACGTTTTTTTAATAATATTTTTCAAATATTTGAACTTTGGCTTCATCGAAAGCCAACTTATCTATCTATATTTCTCCTCTGATGATAAGATCTCGATCTTTGAAAAGCCTTGGCTTAAAGAAAAGAATAATAAACACTAGTTTATTACTGAATACACCTTGCATTGAACAATTGAAATTTGAAATAAATTTGGACAATCGTCGCATGTTTATCACTCTTTTTTCTTCTCTCTCTCTCTCTCTCCCTCTCTCTCTCTCTCTCTCTCTCTCTCTATATATATATATATATATATATATATATATATATATATATATATATATTATTTTCAAATAATTAACTATATTACTTCTAGGTATAGCATATCAGTGCCTGTGTGACGTGCATCTTCTGGACGATTTAACTTTAGAAGTTAACTTTTATTTCATCAGTAATAATTTCTACATTAATTGAATTTCACTCTACGTTTGCACTTTCTTACATCTCTAAATATAAACGTTCTTATATAGTGAGTCGATTAGGGTTTGCACTCTCTGATATAACCTGATACTATGTCCATACAGTACTGATGTATATAATAAAACACTAATATTCCCCTGTCATTTCTATAATTTCAATATAGAAAATCCCCTACTTTCTTTATACATTATTATTATTAGTATAATTATTTTTACTCACTAGGAGTTCTTACACAGATCATCGTTAGTGATTGCTCACCGACAACAACCAGTGGTATTTCCTGGAGTTTGAGTGTCAACAAGCCTCCTCAGATTTCCAGTATTTTTCCCCTCTTTTCGATAACCACCGCAAATAACCTTGCAGTATTACAACGGCCTCTTATCATTGAGTTCTCGTTGGTAAGGACCATTGGTCTTCTGAGGGATGTTGGTGGCACTAAGCCTCCCCAAGGTCCCAGCATTCTCCGCACTTTTCCAGTGGAGGTCTGGTTTGTACTGTCTCTCCTCGGTTCTCTCATTCTTTTTTTGGGGGGGTAGGGAAAGGCTGATAGTGCTTTCTGTCATTTCTGTTCCTTGGTTCATTTTTGTATAGTGTTAACTGAGGCCGGTGCTATTTATTGGGGGGGGGATTATGAAGTGATATTTCTAGCAGTTTATGTTCCTTGGTTCGTGCTGTGGTGTTCTCCATGTGGTTTAGGTTTTTTCTCTGTTGTAAATTCCTTGTGACTTTTACTTGGAGATTATGCGGTTTGGTTTCCGCATTAAACGACTTTCCTTAAGATTGCAGCTGTTTTGATCATTGCCGTCCTTTGTATGGTTTCGATGGTCCCTTTGATTCCAATTTTTCCCAGTCTTTTCTCCATGTTTATTGGGATTGTTCCAAGTGAGCACTTGGGTATGGTATTATACTAACTTTCTTCATGCTACATATTTCTTTCAGTTCTCTGGCTAGTTCTGTATATTTGCTTCGTTTTTCCATGTCTTTGATTTTCATTCCGTGGTTTGCTGGAACGGCGAAGTCTACGATTTTACAATATTTTTCCTTCTTGTCGATTATAATAACATCAGGTTTCTTTGCTTGTATGGGTTTATCTGTTTGTATATCCATATCGCATAAGAGTTTGTGTTTTTCGGTTTCCAGTACTGTTTATGGTTTATGTTTGTACTATTTGTCCGCATATTCAAAATTCAATTGTTTGCACAGTTCCTAGTGTTTTGCTTTCCTAACACAGTCATGTCTGTTCTTGTATTTTTTTTTGGGGGGGGGGGGCAAATTTTCTACATTCACTTCTTATATGATTTACTGTTTCGTCTCTTTGTCCACACAGTCTGCATTTACTGTTTTCTTGTGTTATCCTAATCGCATTATTCAGTAAAAATTTCGTTTCTCTGTTAAAGTTTCCTTTTCTTAACCATGCCCAGCTATTGTCGTTCGTTTATTCTTTTGTGAGTCTTATGAAGCGTTCATGTAGTTGTTTTTCTTTCCACTTTTCTTTTCTTGTCTGTTTGTGTCCGGTTTCGATGCTTCCTGCGTTGTTCGTTGGGACGGTGTCTCTTGCTGCGGCGATCATCCTTTCTGTGTTCTGGTTTATGTATTTTTCCGGCTTTTTTTAGTGTCGTCCACACAGTCTTCTATTATTATTATTATTATTATTATTATTATTATTATTATTATTATTATTATTATTATTATCATCATCATCATCATCATCATCATCATCATCATCATCATCATCATCATCATCATTAGCATTATTATTATTATTATTATTATTATTATCATTATTTGTATGTTTACTCACTAATAGTTCTCACACAGGTCGTCATCAGTGATTGCTTACTTAGAATCACCAGTGGTGTTCCCTGGAGTGACAACAAGTCTCCCCAGATATCCAGCGCTCTTCACCTCTTTCGATAACTACTGCAAATGAATTTGCGGTATCACAACATAGGTTTACCATCGATTTCTCGTTAACAAGGACCATTTGTCTTCTCTGGGATGTGAATGGCAATAAGCCTGCCCAATGTCCCAGTGTCTCCGCACTCTTCCAGCGGAGGTCTGGTAAGTGCTGTACCTCCTCGGTATTACCATCCTCCCTGACCCTTCACAACTGTTTTGTGTGGTATCAGCCGGGGCTGGGGCTATCACTTTTTTTTTGGGGGGGGGGGGGGGTATGAAATTTCTTGCAGTTTCTGTTCCTTGGGTTTTTGTCGTGCTCTTTAAGTGATTTTGTTTTCTACCTATTGCACTTTGCATGTGATTGGTTAGTCTTCGTAGCTTATATAGAACGATTTCCGCATTCAACAATTTTCCTTAAGATTTAAATATTTTCATCATTTCCGTCTGTTGTAGGGTTTCAGTCTTCTCTTTGATTCCAATTTCTCCCAGTCTTTTTTCCAGATTCTTCGGAACTGTTACTTATGCTGCCACGATTATTGATATTATATTTACTTTTTTCATACGCCATATCTCTTTCAATTCTCTGGATAGTTCAGTGTATTTGCTTCGTTTTACTGTCTCCTTTGTATTAACCCTATACTCGGCTGGGACGGCCAAATCTATGATTTGGCAGGATTATTCTTTCTTGTTGACTTTTATGACATCCGGTCTCTTTGCTTGTATGAGTTTATCGTGTTGGACCTTAATAGCACAGTTTTGCACCATTTTTATGTCCCCTTACGTAGATTAAAATCAATATTTAATGATACTAAACCATATGTTAAGGATCCTTATTCTAATTTTGATCTAAACCTATTAAATGATTTTGATTCTAGAAAATATCTAAATTTTAAGGCTTAATAAGAAATTTAAATTTGGGGAATCTTGCTTAGTTCGTGTTTATCAATATGGATCAAATTTAATGAAATTATGAAAAAAAATTTTTTTCAAATGTGTCCATATTATGCCCCCTAAACCCCCTTAAATTACTCAAAAGAAACTGAAATTTGAGGAATATTTAGAAATTGATGACTAATAAGTATTGTTAAAATTTCACAAAAATCGGAAGTATCTGAATTTTAACGAAGGGCTTTTACCCCTTTTCCCCCTTTCCAATTTTAGCTGATGGTTTATCATGAGAAGAAAATCAAATTGACGACTTACTTGGGATCTGACTGAAATATAATAAGCAAATGGGATCACTATTCATCACAAAATAAATGATGGCTTCACAACTAAAGTTTTATTTACAGGAACCACAGAAACAAAATGAGGATAATAAATCGGGTTGAGTGAATGTAGACAAGACGAAATAATCTTCATCATGGAGTTCGTCGATTCTTTCTGCCGTCGGGCCGGCAGAATAAGCAGGATCACATCTTGTCTGTTTGGGATATTATCTCGAACCTAAGATACATGTTAATCACGTGATCTTGTTTTAGCGGCAAGATGATTCATCACGTATGAATCTCATTGGTGTTGCTTGTTCGTGCGGTGAACAGACGATGATACATAATACTCAAACCAAATCACAACTCACTGCCGATAGAAAATAATTCACTCATGTAAGCTGTTTAGGCTTTAAGTTGATAAAACATGAGAATACAATTGGAAAAACATGAAAATGCAAAAATAGATTATATGATTGATCAATTTTTCCAAGAATGTCCTGCTTTGCTAAAAAAGAAAAAAACGTGTAATAATTTAACGTGAAAAGAGAAAAATGAAACATATTTTGTTATTGCATAAAAATGCGAATGTTCATTTGCTGAAAAGTGAAATAATTACACATTTTTTCAAAATCGAACAGGGTTCATACAAAAAGAGAATTTTACACCTGCAGTTACAAAATTGCAGAAGTGGTAGTTAATTTCTTCAGGAAATTGACATGTTCAGATGTTCAGATGTTCAGATGTTCAAAGCTGTGAAGATGAAAGATTAAGATCCTCTAAAGCTGGCTGATTCAAAGCCATTTGACGGAGGTCAATATCATCTAGCGAAGAGATAGCTCTGATAGGTAGACGAGATAATGCGCTTGCAGAAGTGTTCGGTGAACCGCATATATGCCGTCGGAGAACTGTGAAATGAAGTCCAAATGTCTTGATTCACGAGGAGAATATTTGTTCAGCTTAAAACGTAGCACGAACGTAAATGGGCGATGTTAAGTATAAATGGCACATTGTCGACCTTCCAGCACGTGTGGTGAAAATGTTAAATAGCTAAGTAAATCGCCAAGAGTTCACGTCCGAAAGTACTGTAACGACTTACCGTAGAAGTCAATCTTAAAGAAAAAGATGACAAAGATTGAATCTGTTGCTGTAAGACTGCGCCAACAGCTGAACTGGATGCATCAACGACAACAGAAAAGTCAGCATCAGGTATGGGATGTAATAGCAATGATGCATCTGCAAGCTTTTTCTTTGTCTTGTTAAAGGCTTTAAGCTGGCAGTTATCAAGTGGAATTAATTCATTCTTAGGAGTGAGTATGTCGGCACAATATAGAATGAAACGTCTGTAATAGTTCAATAATCCAGGAAAATGTCGCAATTGACGTTGTGAATTTGGAGGATGTAGATCGAGCAGAGCTTTGACTTTTTCAGGAGGAGTGAAATACCTTGCGAGTTTATTACATGTCCCAACAAAATATAACTTGTGGCACCAAAAGTACACTTAACAGGGTCTATCCGAACATGATAACACTGCAAACGCTAGAAAAGAAGTCGTAAATGTTTGAAATGTTCCTCCGATGTCGTCTATATAGTTAGGAAATGCATAGTAGAATAAGCAGGTTTGTTTATCTCAAAATTTAACTTCGCAGAAGCAAATAAAAATGTGCATGGCTAATAAGCTGTTCAAAAGCTTTTCTGCCAGATAATGACAGGTTTGTGCTAGAATCCGTCAATCCTCGCCTATGCATGTTCACCATCAAGTCAAAGTGGTGCAAGAAACAACAATTAAGATGGGGTGGTAGGGACGTAAGCAATGATAACGATCCACGTGAAATTTTTTGCGTAGTTGCAAGTCCAAGAATTGTGCAACTGGATTCTACGTGGGTATTGGAGAACGGTTTACAGACTGAGGTTGAAATCAGTCGTCCGTGTGATTATACACTGTGACAAGCATGGAGCACAAGTCCGTGTGTGCTGTTGTATGAATAGAGAAGTAGAGGTAGATCTATATTATCGTGCGTAAAGAGAAATGCATGTGAATATGCACTGTTGCGAGTAAGTGCGTGTGATTAATGCATTGTAGCACGTAAGAAGTGTATGTAAGCGGATATGCACTCTATGCCGTGAGCAGTGAAATGTGCCTAAATCTGGAAGATATTTGAAAATATAGCGCTGTAATCCCAATACGCGGCGAAAGATAACGTGAATTGCAGACATCGCGTGTTAAGACAAGGCAAGAAGAAATCAGTCAATATAGTATTAGAAAAAATGGGACGTGGCCAGTCAAAAATGGCTAAATTGAATATGGTATACAAATTTAGTAAAACATATGTGAAAAAAACGTTAATGCGAAACCATAATCCTGACAACAAAAGTCTACATTATACAGGATGACTTATAGTTAGTTCAAAGCGAATAACTTGAGTGTGAGTCAGTCATTAGGAGTCATATACGAAAGGGCTAGATGTATGCCACGTGTGACTATTTAAAAATGAGCGGGAAAGCAGAAAATACGTTATGTATCATTGCAATTCGAAAAATCGCAACAGATCTTTAGTCAATCGCAATTTAATAGCATTTAATAGACTGACGACTTACTTGGGACAATAATTCGCCTGGCCAAATCTGACTGAAATATAATAAGCAAATGAGATCACGAAATAAACGATGGCTTCACAACTAAAGAGATATGCAGTTTTAATCACAAGAAACACAGAAACAGAACAAAGATAATACATTGTGTGAGTGAATGTAGAAAAGATGAAATAATCTTTATTCTGGAGTGCCGTCGGCCCGGAAGAATACGCAGGATCATATTTGTTTTAAATCAGAAGACGGGGTGTTTTTTTAGATGTGTGTATGTTGAGCTAGAGTTTACTAGAGGCATGGTGAGGCGGCAGGATAATGGTCGTAATCGTAAAAACAATGTAGCTATTAACTTTATTATTATTGTAGGAGTTGCATTCTCCCAAGGGGCATTTAAACTTATAAATACCATTGGTTCTTTCTGATGTTTTAATAGTTGGGGAGGAGTTGAGTTTACTACAAGATTTTGGGTCTTAAATTTCTCATAGTAAATAATGAGTCTAATTCAATGCAGATATGTATTGGTGTACAATATTTTTATGTTTTTTTCTTCTAATCTAAAGTTGGTTGCATTTGATTACAATAGTATATATTACTATAATTTAAGCTGTGATTGTAGACATTATTCTTGTTGTAGTATTTTTTAAGCTTTGAATCATTATTTGTTTTGTTCATCAATGGTATGCTTAGGGAATACTTTATTAAAATGTCCTGGTTTTATATGTTTTAATTCAATGAATAGTGTTTTGGGTAGAGGAGATTAGTTTCATACGGTGTAGTGAATTTTGAACAATGGCTCTTTGGTAGCGATAGGAGAAATCGCTCTAGAAATTTAAGAGACTAGAATCGAAGCCGGTTGTAATTTTTATAAGGAGACGTGTTAAACGTGTTATTAGAGGCGAGGATAATAACATCAAACGATGGGATTGTATTATGTACGTTTAGTTCTACAATGAATTTAAGAACAGAGTTGTTTGGAAGAGGTCACGTAGTTTTTGTATTTGGTCATGATAATCAGCTAAAATAAGGATATCATCGACAGAGCGTACTAAATAGAGGGGTTTATTATATTATTAAATATATTGTTTTCTAGGTTTGTTATATAGAATTTGCTAAGAGTCGTCCCGATAAGCGACCCCATTTAAAAAAACTCCGTCAATTAAACTTGAATATCACCGTTTAAGTCATGAATAGGTACTTAAAATGTTACTATTAATTTGCACAATTAATAGTAATATTTTAAGTATTTTTTATTGATTAAAGTGTGGGGGCAAAACAGGTTTATATTATTGATAATTATATCAATTGTTTCTTTTATAAGTATATTAGTGAATAAGCTTTCTACATCAAAAGAAGCAATGCTTTTATTGTCCGTTTATTTTTAGTTTGTATGGTTTGTAATAGTTCTTGTGTAGACATAACGATATATTCACTGAGTAGATACTGGAAAAGTTCATACAGGGGTTTTGTTAATAAATATATGGGGATAGTAGTATGGGAACTAGTTTTACTATCTTAAGTGTTCCGTATAAATAACCAGGTTATTATCTTTGGAAGTAAGATATATTAGGAAATATTTAGTATAATTAGATACATTGATTATAATCATATTGTTGGTGTCATTTGGCTGATTTTATGGAGTGTTCATGATGTTGTGTGCAGTATGTGCAACAATACCATCACATAGATTAACCATGATTCTTTCCCACGATGTTTAAAACATGATTACACACTGCAAAATTTACCGTAAAACATGTATTATCTAAACTAGTCGTGTAGCCATTAGGTTTGTGTATAATTCTTGATAGGTTAGTGTCCAAATTAAATATGCTGTATCTTAAAATATTCTTTTCTATTTCAGAATACGGCATATCACAATAGTATTTAATATGTTTGCAAGTTATAAATGTGGATTAGAGTTTAACATTATTCAAACATTTTTCATATTTTTGTCGAATGCCTTTCCAGGAAGTGACAAACAAAATACTCGAAGATTAATTTATATATTTATATTATCATGCTATTATTGTTGTTAGAGTCATTATTTTTAATGGCATCACTAAACACAAAACGTTTTTCATACACATATATATATATATTTATCTTTCTATATTTAAAAGGAGGCTTACATATATATATATATATATATATTTATATATTTATAACAAAACAGCGAGGTTCTCTATGCAAACGATGCTGACCTGCGGGAAAATGGAGGTTGGCATAGACCACATCATAGACCGATTCTAAGCTTCGTGTACGTTTGGTCTTGTAAGCAGCCTCACAATTTAATTCTTATATGTTCTACTTCAGACAAACTGAAACAAAAAAAATGCATTTTCTAGTCAGGAACATTTTAACGCCTTCAATTCTTTAATCACGCGAAGCCTTATATTCTAAAATCTGTTTCAGGGTTTCATATATTATGAAACTCTCATCCATAAATTCCTTATTGAATAATGTGACTTCATAATTCTGATTACAAATTGACAGATGTTGAATAATTTGCATTGCATTATTAGTTAAACAGCTCCTACGGTATTGGAACCTGGCTGTGTTTGATCTGACAGGTTACGTAATTATCAACATTCGAAAAGGAGTTTTTGAAGGCAAATATCTTTTGTAGCTCTCCATCTAAAGGTGGGTGTCATGGATATTTGGATTCGAAGCGTCCGCCAATTTTCTGTTTTCAGGGGCATCTTAAAACTGCCCAACTTAAACTCAACGTCCATCTTTGTCACCGCTGTTTTTTCCTTCCAAATCCCGAGTGTTTTTTGGGGGGATAAGTCGTAGTTGTCTGTTCGTCCAACTGATTACGGTTATATAGCCATATTTTCATATTTTCTCAATATTCCATAAGCACACCCTTCTTTAGGTTGCTTAACTCTTTAAACCCCGCTATCCCTTTTCGTATCTTTAATTCAAACCCAGTTTGTTGCAGAAGAAACATTCGAGCATCTTTACGTCTTCAGACATAATGAACACGAACAAAGTAAACGTTTTTCAAGTCTAAAACAATGTCAAGTTGGTACGAAAAGTCTAAAAAAATATGCAATTTAGTGTATATTTGTTACATAGTATTTCAATTTTTAGCAATAGGTCGTAAGTTTGAGACAACATACATGAGAAGATGGTGATTGCAACGACAAAAGTCTTCTATTAGATTAAAACAAAGAGCGGTTCTAGGATATCACGTGACTATAAAAGACCCGGTGTATTCCTTTTCGTCTTCTTTCCTTCTAATTGTCGCTGCCTAAAACGTTGAATTCTTGTAGTATGTCCCATTTACCGACGAACATGGAAGACGCGTTCCATTCGTCTACAGCCAATGTTATTCTTTATTATTTTCAAACACTTTTAAAAAATACTTGTTTAATTCTTAGCAAAGAGGTTCAGTTTTTTATGTAAGTTTAGCGCAAATCGGCTAGTCTAGCTTTACCTGTCGACCGCTATTCAGCAAAACAATCTCGTTTCCGAACGCCTTTTTCCGATTTCGAGCTGGGAGAGCATTTAGCTTTCGATTTATATGAATTCTCCTGTAAGCTTTAAACATAAGTTTGTTTTTAATCTGAGAATCGATATAGCGATTTAAAACAAATTAAATTACAAATAATTTAGAGGTAAGGGAAATAAGTCCTCGGAAAATGATAATGTTAACTCGAGGGAGAATCAGTTTACATTAAACTTACATTAAACTTACGTGATGAATTGAAACTCTGCTAAAAATTAAATGTTTAGGTTTTTTTAATTTTATAATCTGAAAATTTCGTGTGAATCGTTTATAATTCAAACTTAAATGGCGGCAATTTTAGAGATAAATAGCCGCGTCGTATATGTCCGACCGTTTACTTGCTTTACGTACGTGTCGTTATAAAATACATACATTTTGAAATTCTCATAATTTTCAAGAAACTAAAAGTTGCGTTGAAATCTGACAGCAAGAACATCGAGCGTATTGATACCTATTTATATCCAGCGTACATTAGATGAATTGACCTCTGGCACAACTTGGTTCGCCGAGCTGGGATACATGTCATCAGTGGGAGACTTTCTTGACAGATTCTTTGAGACACAAAACAAAACGCGTTTTGGTTTTATTTAGAATGCACAAGACACGGCGTAACAAAAAATCTTTCAAATCTGCATATGTCGGTTTCACCTCAACCCTACTGTTTGTCAATCAATCTTTCAAAATCTATTTATGCGACATGTCCACAAATATACTTACTAATAAACCGTTGTTAGACCTTTGTTTAGAAACTGAAAGCGACTCTGTATCTACCTCATTCAAATGTCAACACATGCATACGTAAACGTTTTGAAAATTATCAGTATTTCATGTAAACACGTTTTATTATTGAAGCAACACAAAGTTCAACATAATGACATTAAGTGATACATTCTTTCTTTCTACGTAGCACGAAAGCAAGTTTATTATTTAGTATGAAATAATTGCAGTAATTTTAACATTTTTAGAAGTAATATTAGCATTTTCAACATAATTTAAAAAAATAAGAATGTATATTTACTTTCCTTTTAGTTTAGACTCAAAATAAAATTAAATATACATTCACAGATGTGTTAATAATGTCGATAATGTTAATAATGTTGCTAAAAATACTAAAAATGACGAAAATAATGTCTTACTAAATAAAATGCAATATTTGTTGACTCGAAAGTACGAAATGCTTGCTGCTTGCATATCCTTTAAATATATGCGCTTAAAAAAGTTCCTACCTCATGGCATTTGCGTAAGTCTATGTCGGCTGATTATTCCAGAATCCTGGTGACGAAAAACATTCGAGACAGGTGCAAATGAAATGCGTCTGACAATATTATGTATTCATATTCTGTTGTGTGTTTCTCTTTTTTACCAAAAGTGTTCGGTTCGACTCGCCTAATATAGACTAAAAGAAGGTCATTGGGTCAACGAGACAGAAAACCATATAACGCGTAGATAACTGTTTATGTGTAACTGTACTTTCGTGTATGCAAATGCGGGCGAGTGTATACACGTACACTTATGAGTACGTGTGCTGCTTACAGCTTTTTGTTTTTTCTTCAAGAAGTGTTGTCGCTTTTTTCATACAAGACAGCCATAAAATAGTAGATTTAGACATTTTCTTCTTTCTCTCTTTCGCCAATCTTAAATAAGAAATGTCAATGAAAGAATGAATACTAATCGAACCCGTGCGCTCTCTGCTGACTCTTTCGGGTGGTTTTTCCTGAATATCTCCATCTTCAATCAAGCACCTCTTGTCAATCAACAGTCATTTTGATTTGTCAATGTGTGTCAGAGTTTAGTCTTTCAAACTACACTCGTTTGTCTAGGCTGCATATATACAATATATATATATATATATATATATATATATATATATATATATATTCATAAAAATCACATGTCATTATATGTGCCTAAATAATACCGACGTTGATGCTTTCACAGATAATATATTTACTTATATCTCACATATTTACTCATACTTTACAAAAGATATACATGTAAGTACGTATTATACTTTACAAAAGATATACATGTAAGTACGTATTATACTTTACAAAAGATATACATGTAAGTACGTATTATACTTTACAAAATATATACATGTAAGGACGTATTATACTTTACAAAAATATACATGTAAATACATATTATACTTTACGAATAATATACATGCAAGTACGTATTATGTATGTATACATTTATATGGACACAAGAAGTAAATACGATAAAATATATGTGTATGATTTTTAGTTGTTGTTTAGAAAGTAACGTACTGAATAAAATCCTCAAATAAATTGACAGACATTCGCCGTAAATTGAACCTGTGTAGGGGATTATTAAACTAAATCACATTCTTATTCAGTAGATTGCGATACAAAATATAACTGAATGGACCACATCACAAAATAAGTATATTTGTATTTGATTTTAAAAAATTAACTAAGTTTCATTAATTTTAATTCAAAATAGTGTCTGGCAGTATTTGACAATGAAAATGCAAAACTAGAAAATAACAAAGAGTAAATTATGTGTCACTTATTTATTCTATGTTTAATACAGGGTTTGATAAAAGGAAAACATTCAGATACGCTGACTATACCATATACAGTGTTAAGTCAATGAATGGAATATAATTAAATATCTGAACGATTTGTTGAGGGACAAAAAGCATTCTCACGATGATGCTCTTTTCATCTTCTCAGATTCCGCGGCCATTTTGTATAATATGAACTGATGTTGCTGTCTTTCCGATTTTTGCTGTGGGGAGACGTGTCAAATTATAGTATCGTTCTTATATGTATTGTACCTAGGTACTATCGGTATATATACCCAGGTATTATCAGTATATATATATATATATATATATATATATATATATATATATATATATATATATATATATATAATAATCCAGGTGTACATGTCTGTGTAAATAAAATTATCATATATATATATATATGTGTGTGTGTGTGTGTGTGTGTGTGTGCATGGGTGTGTGCGTGTGTGTGTGCATATATACTAATAGTACCTGGGCATATATATATATATATATATATATATGCCCAGGTACTATCAGTATATATGCACACACACACACAAATATATATATATATATATATATATACATATATATATATATATATATATATATATATATATATATATATATACTGATAATACCTGGGTATATATAGCGATTGTACCTAGGTACAATAAATATAAGAAATATACTATAATTTGACACGTCTCTCCACAGCACCTGGGCAAGTAAATATAAAGGGGAGAATTCCGAGACAGGAGGCAGGAGAACTGCAATGTTGAGAACCGGTAGGTGGAATAAGAATGAACAAAAATAAATTACAAGAGACGTTAAATCTCAGATCAATTCATTTATATTTCAAAAATTTAAATATAAAGACATTAAATTGTAAAATTGGTGGGATTACTGTTAAATATTTAAAGGTCCGGAATAGTATGGACTTTAATCATTTTGAGAGTAACAACCTCTCTTTTTCAAAAAGAAAACAAATGTTGGACTGGCTGTGTCAGTTGAGGATAGCTAAGTGGACGCTGCTATTCAAAAAAGAAAAACATGAGATTCGCAGAAAGACAAGTCTTGCATAAAATGCAATCGTTAAGATATATGATAGATTATGAGGATTAATTAATTTAGTTCATCTTGAATATTAATATTTAGATTTTATGTATTTTATTGTTTTTGTTTTTTCTTAATTTATTATTTACTTTTTCGTTTTTTAAATTTTTTTTATTAAATATTCAATATTTATGTTAAGTGTTGAAATTGTAAATATAGGTTCGGATCAACAGTCAGGTAATGATTAAGGGGGAGATAATTAGGGTGGTAAAAAGATCATCTCTAAGATGGTTAAAGGGGATAATTACGTAAAGTCAAATAATGCATGGTCAGATAAAATTAGTCTAAATTAAGCCTTCATCTATTCGATTATACTCAAGGACCTAGATAACAAAACAAATTATTTGTCGACCCCAAACTAGGCTGGGCCTTGAAGTGAGTAATATTAACACAGTCGTCATCGTGGCTCGATGGAATGTTCCTTTCAAAAGTCGAACTCTCTACGACAGCTGCCTTTTAATAGGATTAATCTCTGGTTGATTTACCGAGTTGTTGACAACGACCGTGTGGGCAAAGACTTTGGAATCTGAATTTGAAATATAACGTGTATTCCGGGGTCGACCCGGCGACCGGTGTGATAATTCTTCTCTACACTGACGATTCTAGTAAGGATGAAACGTATACGTATGTAGATAAAAAACAAAGATTTATCATTATATAATATATATATATATATATATATATATATATATATATATATATATATATATACTAGCAAACTCTACCCGCCCTCCAGGCAGCAATTAATCGAGGAATGGGGTGTATAGTTAAAATGTATAGTCATGTTTACATTTCTAAATATTACTTGTAAAGGGTTCTTTTACCATTGGTATGAAATAATTAATTTTAAAAATATAATTCAGGGGTACAGAAATATGATGTTTGAAGAAATATTTTAAAAATAAATGAAGAAATGTATAACTTTTAGTAGAAAAAAATTAAACAGATTTTCAATTCCATCCAGGGGGAAAAAATAGCTAACTTAATTTAAAATACAGATTGTGTGTACGTGTGTTTTTGTATTTTAAAGATTTTGTGAGCAAATGGAGTGAGTTTTTAAAATAAAACTAAACTAAAAGATGACAAAACGTTTAAAATTAAACCAACTTTAACTTTATTTTGAAAACTATATTTTGATAATTCAATAGAAATATAACTATTTAGAACACTAACAATGTGTAGTATCTGTTCTGATGATACACTTTGTAGATCCCGTGAAGGAGAAATTCTAGACTGAGGCAATTTTAATTTGTATTCCGATCAAAAGTGCTCCTTTTGTGAGAGCTGTATTAATCCACATAAAAAAAATCGACCCTGTGTCTAAATTTGCCCTTGTGGGGAGGCAAGTCAATAGGAACATCTGTTTTGGGGCGTTTTTCTTGTACATTATGCACGTTTTCAGCGTCTGAAATTCTCTTTCCAAAAAGCCAACATTCTATACGATCATTCGATTTGTAGTGTTTAACTTACATTGCAATTTAAGATGTAGTAACAAATGTTGATAAAGATTTAATTTAATATCGATTCTCTTTTTGAAAGAACTTAGTATTTCGTTTTTCTAACTTTAATATTAGGGAACAAACAGTCTTAAATGACACGCAGAAAATGAAGATAAAAATATCTCTTTAAAAAAGAATCGATATCAAATTTAATTCTTTATGGTTAGTTTTACTTTGTTACTACATCTGAAAGTGCAATGTAATTTTAATACTACAAATCGAATAATCGTGGATTGTGACGGTCTTTTGAAGATAATTTAGGACGCTGAAAACGTACATAGATTTATAAAATAAATGAATAACGGAATTTAAATTTGTAAATTAGTCGACAAATTTTTATTTTACAATTAGAACTTAGTTGAAATTTTTCCATTTCGAGACTTCATCTCAAAAAAAATTGCGCAGTATTTTTGTTGTTGTACTCATATTGTCAAAGATAATTGCGAATAACAGTTTCCACTCTAATTACGTCCCTGTAAAATAATTTTAAATATTTTAAGAAACGTTTTGATAATTTTTCCTTTGTATTATTAAATCACTTTAATTAAGTACTGTTAATATCTACAAAATAATTGCATATATATAGGGAAAATAGCGAACTAAAATTAGAAGTATATAACTCCAAACAGTAATTTATTATAAACAGTTTGAAAACATAATTATGCAAATTAGACGTACATAAACTTTTGTTTCGATCTTTAATCTCTAGTATATATACAGTATTTCCGAGTAGAATCTTTTATTATTTACTTAATTAACATAAATCCCTGTTTTATGTAATATATGTATGATTAATGAAGACAATTTCACATTAATTCATTTAGATATATATATACGTATGTACTATCAGTATATATATATATATATATATATATATATATATATATATATATATATATATATATATATGAAATTAAAAATGGAAAAGCGGAAGACCTTTTCGCTCAACGTTTCGCCCAAATTTCACGTAGGCTTTGTCAAGAGCGGACGAAGAATACAAAAATGACAAAAGACGAGAAGGTCTGTAAATTATGGGAAATATATATAGTGGTTGGGTTCATGTTGAGATGAAGGGTATGCAAATATGAAAGAAAAAAAAAACAAAAAAAAAACAGAAATAAATATATATATATATATATATATGTATATATATATATATATATATATATATATATATATATATATATATATATATATATATATATATGCACATAAATGTGATCGAAACATATATATAACACATATACATACATATATATCAAATATACATAGAAGTAGCATTGGAAAAGAAGAGGAGAAATTTAAGAGCAGAAATTTAGATTTATCCATGATAACAACGCCACCACCCTTGTCTGCGGGTGAGATGATGATGTTATCATTGTTAGCAAGGTTGTGTAATGATTTTAGATATCTATGGGGGAGAATTGAGTCCATGGATTGAGTGGTTGTAGTAGAGATGATTCCCTGGATAAAACCCTTAGTAAAGTCCGAGTCCTCGTGTTTGTAATTTCGGGAGACCATGTTGGTTGTTATTTTGGGGTAAATTCCAGTGGCGAATTTGAGTCCAAAACTTAAGACTTCCATCTCAGTGTTGGAGAGTATGGTGTCGGAGAAGTTTTGGATAAGTTCAGGGCATCCAATGGATCTCCATCTGCTGTTGGAAATTAGAATGCCTTGTTTTTTGTTTAATCTATTGTTGTGGTTAATATTGAAAGATTTGATCCGGTGTGTAATATTTAGAGTTGTCCTCTTTGAAAGAGAATGGTTTTTATGTAGGTCATGTGCAATGGTTTTGGCCAAATTACGTAAATTTGTGGATGTATGTTTTATGAGAAGTGCTGAAGAACGTAGGTACTCATCAATGTGTTTAGGGAAGATGTGATGAGAGTGCTGAAAAGATTTTGTAGTGCTTTTGGGGATGACCTTCTCGTTAATGCGATTTTGCAAAAAAGAACTCCTGTTGTTAGGGGAGTGGGCTGCGAATAGGATGTTGGTATATCTGCGCAGTTTCTTCTGATAAGTATAATCTTCCATTCCGCCAATATGAGTATATGAAAGGATAAAAATAATCCGACGGTATGAAATTAAAAATGGAAAAGCGGAAGACCTTTTCGCTCAACGTTTCGCCCAAATTTCACGTGGGCTTTGTCAAGAGCGGACGAAGAATACAAAAATGACAAAAGACGAGAAGGTCTGTAAATTATGGGAAATATATATAGTGGTTGAGTTCATGTTGAGATGAAGGGTATGCAAATATGAAAGAAACAAACAAAAAAAAAACAGAAATAAATATATATATATGTATGCACATAAATGTGATCGAAACATATATATAACACATATACATACATATATATCAAATATACATAGAAGTAGCATTGGAAAAGAAGAGGAGAAATTAAAGAACAGAAAGGGGTCCAACGGATATTTAATTTAAAGCTCAGGGAATCATCCAGTGTCTAGAATTATCTTGTTTTCACTAATGATTGCTTTTGATAGATTGGGGGAGATATTGTTGAGCGAAAAGGTCTTCCGCTTTTCCATTTTTAATTTCATACCGTCGGATTATTTTTATCCTTTCATATACTAATATATATATATATATATATATATATATATATATATATATATATATATATATATATATATGTATATATATATATATATATATACACTGGTACTAGAATATATATATATATATATAGAATATATATATATATATATAGAATATATATATATATATAGAATATATATATATATATATATATATATATATAGAATATATATATATATATAGAGAATATATATATATATATATATATATATATATATATATATATATATATACATACATATATGTATATATATAGAATATATATATTCAAATATTAAAGTGTTTTATTATGATATTGTTTCAGGTGATTTACCTTTCTCATTGCAGGAGTGACAATTGCAAGCGGTCACATGGGATCGAACGCAGTTTATAGATTCAGACTAGAATCACGAGACTAACGAGAAATCGTCACAGACAGTAATTGAAGTTTATGTACACTTACCCGAGATGCGGGGGTAAACGTGTAGTTGTCGAAAGTGTTCGACGCTCGAGCGGAACATTGCATAATCGCTGGTGACAACAATCTCGTAACTCCAAAGTGTGCACTACAATTAAGACTGTTAAATCTTAAATGGGCATTAACTACAAATAGTTTAAATATTAAAGTGTTTTAATACCTACATACGATATCGCTTCGGGTTCTTTCCCCTCATTAGTGTAGGAGTGGCATTTGTAAGCGGTCGCATGGGATCGAATGCAGTCTATAGATTCGGACTAAAATCACGAGCCTAACATTAATGCCCACGCAACCACCAGAAATTGCTACATACAGTAATTATAGTAAACGTACACTTATCCGAGATGCGGGGCAAGCGTCTTTTGTCGAAAGTGATCGACGCTCGAGCGAAACTTAGCATAATCACTGGAGACAACAATCTTGTAACTCTAAATATATTCATATATATATATATATATATATATATATATATACTAGACTAAAAAATGCGGACGCATGTGTATTAATATTCTTAAATATAAACCTGGAAAAATACAGAACAAGTAAAATTAACCTTTAAAATATTGAAGCTGTAATTGAGATTCGAGGAATTAAATGTACACTTAATCACAAGGTTGCGAAAATGACAGACATATGCAATGGTTTTTCTTAGCTCTTTCTTGGATATTGGTATTTTGATTAACACAAGAATAGCATAAAACACACAAATATTTTTTCGTTAATTATACGGTAGATTTCGTCTAACTAGTCCCTTCAAGTAAACAGAAAAAGTGATGACTTGGGTAAATTAACACGTTAGGATAATTGATGTATGACTTGATTTAGTGACTCAAAGATTTAGTGACTTCATCACTAAACTTTTATCACTTGATCACTTTATAACTAAAGTTTGTAATTTTCTTTTTTAAATAAAAGTGGACATTTTTTTTCAAAAGTTTGAAATAAAAATAAAAATCTATTGGTCACTTGAAATATACGCAAAAATTACTACAATTAAGAAAAGTTAAAAAAAGAAGCTGGAAGAAAATGATGCCGACAATTAGTAAGAGTTAAATACAAGTGAATTATGTCAAAGTTTGGTTTAAATTTTTTAAATTAAAATTTTAAAAACACGTGTATTTAGCATGTCACACAAAAAAATCCTGACCTGTGCAGTATGGATACATTGTTAAATACAGGCATATTCCATAGCTAGAAGAGTCAGCCACAGAATCAACTCCACTTGAGGTAATATGGTAAAGAGCAATCGCACATGGATTCTTCACATTTCGAATTATGCTTTCAGCAAATTATACTTTATTTCATGAATCACCTAATTCATTATTGTTTATTATTCTGTTTACGTTGCTAATTTTACTCTACATTTAATTCTTCAAATCTCAATTCCAGCTTCAATATTTTAAGAGTTAATTCTACTCGTTCTGTACTTTTCCAGGTTTATATTTAAGAATATGTATACACATGCGTTCAAATTTTTTAGTCTAGTTCACCTTTGTAAAACATTGCAGTTTTTAAATGTACAATGTATTTTTATCAAAATTTTAAAAAAGAACAAATAACAAGACCCCAAAGCATCAGTAACTAGGTTCACCTATACTTTGAGTTGGTGGAAATATTAGTAAAAATTGCTCATTGAGTTGAACACATAATCATTATGGCATCACAATAATGAAATCATCTAATTCATTAGGGAAGTAGCCTTAGAGGTATTACTTCTTATCCGCTTAAAAAAAATTAATAAATAAAAACTTTCCTTCGTCATCTGCATAAAAGCAATAATAAGAAATTCGAACTAACTTTATTATCAGCATTTAGAAAAAAATGAGTATATGTAGTATAATTATTTAAAACCCTAACCATAACCATAACCACAACGCAAACCCATTTACCTTTTTGGACAGCCTTACTACATTATTCAGTACTGCCCATAGAGACTAAGTCGCAACCAATTATATCATAATGAATTTGAATTTAACTTTAAACATGAAGTTATCAACGATAATAACTTCTCGTGTATATTTTGAAAACAAAAAAAATACTAATAGAATATATCAAATGAATCATTTGCCTCTCATGGACAGTTTTATTACATGATTTAGTACTGCCAATAAAGACAACGCACAAATGACTATACCCCAATCATTAAGAAATTATTTTTTTTAAAATGAAGTTATTATAAATGTCTTAATGAATATTGCAATTAAAAATAACTTCACTTTTTTAGTTTATAAAAAGTACAACTACAGAATTAGAATATAGTCAATTAAAACATTTTCCTTTTGTGTACAGCTCTACTACATTATTCAGTACTGGCCATAGCAACAAAACCACAATTGACCATACTTTAGTGATAAATTTAGAGATTTAGTTTGAATATAAAGTTATTTGAAATAATAAATAAAAAACAATAAAAAATATCTTTATTCATGCAATTTATTAAAGAAAATCATTAGAATATTACCAAAATAGACATCAGTCTTTTCTGGACAACCCTACTACATGATTCAGTACTGCCCACAGATACAAAGTCACAAATATTCTATTAATTAATTTACGGTTTTACTTAAATAAGTGAAGTTATTAAAAATAAGTTTACAAGAAAAATAAATAATAGGGTAATTTAGAACTTATACCACCACTTTAAACCCTCCAAAATTCCACCAAATGTTTTCACTATTATTTAATTCTTCTTTTTGTCGTTGTGTTGTTCTTGTTTTAAATAAAATGTATTCTTTTTCTTTCAATTATTAAAGATGCAATTATTAATAAGTTAAGAATAATAAAAAATAATAATTTTCTTCTATTTGAACATCATCTTTTTAAATAATAAAATGCAATTTTACTTATTTGTTATGTTTAATAATTTCAGTTTTTTTAAATACTAATTCCATCTTCCAATTAAAATTCAATAATTTGCAAAAATGTTAAAAATCTTCAGAATTTCAGTTTTTTTATTGAAGTAAAATATGCTGAATATTTTAATTTGTATTAATAAATTCAGAAAAACTGATTATCAGAATAAGTTTCCGAATACTAAGAATACATTAAAATTTCTGAATTTAAAATACGTTCAAATAATTCATAATTATTTGCGAATGATTTAAAATATCATAATTGAATTCATTTTAAACTCATTTTCATTATATTTATTTAATTGTCTAAGATAAAATGTGATTATGTTCGAATGATAACAGCTTAAAGTTAATCTAAAAAAACTATTTCAACGTGTCAAAAAACTTTTAGAATTAAAAATGTTCTCAAAATACGCAGAAATTCAGTAAAATTTACAATTTCAAAAAGTCTTGTTTAGCTAATCTTTTGAAATATAAATATCACTTTTCTCGAACTATTTCAAAGAACTTAAGACACTGAATGAGAAAATTTACATACATTTTATTAAAATTTAAATAATTATCCAAAATGTGTCCGTGCGATCAAAACAATTTCCGAGCTTTCAGAATATAAAGTTTGGCGATAGAAAACTATGTATAAAATATAATAATCGTATAATATTTCATTTTATTAATTTCATCTAGTATTTGTAATTTTATATAGAACCAATATGTTCTAGTTTTAACCTTTCTATTTTGTTTTAATTAAACAGATATATACTTTAATTGTGAAAATTGCATTTTATTTTTCCAAAGTGAAACAGGAAACTGAATGATTGCCTGTAAGTAAAACTTCTATGACGTTGCCTAATGGATATTGTGGAGCGGTGAACATCCCGTGTGTGCAATTGTTTATTATAATTTTGATCTCCCATATATTGGAAATTAATTGTTAGTAAAGGTTAGACCACTTTTAAAAATTATTTTTTCGAAATGTTCCTGTTTTTCAATTTTTCCAATTTCGTTTCGTTTTCAAGATTAAAAAAAATGAATTTCTTACGCTGCTGAGTACACATTCATGCGTCAACAACAAGTCAATTATCATTTTGAACTTATTAAAAAAAATTCAACTTAAATATGTAACAGCATTGTGTATCACGTGGTGCCCCAACATCAACAAAAACATTTTCGCGTGTGCCGCTCTAATATTAAGGAACCATAAATATTCTAAAATATTTATTTTTTAATGTTTTTTGGGGGTACACCCTTTATACAACTATATCCCCCTCAAACATTAATTTCTAAATATTATCTTGGGAGGGGGCTTTTAATACATGAAGATGATGTAATAAGTTTATTATTTTGACTATTAACAAAATATTAAAATAGCTGACTTCTTAACGAAAAAAACGTAATAAAATTTTGATTTACTACTTTCTAATTAATATAATAATTAGAAAAAATGGTTATTTAGTAGTTGACGGACCGGGTTGAAATCATAACATTATTTAGATAGCCCTTTTTAACATGAGGAGGTGGCTTTGCTAACGATTATGTACTTTCACCTAACAATTTAATTTAAAAAAAGATATCGAAAAAATGTAATTTAACTTGAAAATCTTATCTAAAAAACAACTCGGCCCGTAAACTGCACAATTACCAAAAAGTTAATACAAGAAGTGTTCTTTTTTGTTGAGGGGTGGGGGTAGCCCTATATTTACAACTATATCCCCCGCAAGAACGGTTCTAAAATCAATTTTTAATCGATATTTATTTCATAATTACCGAATTTTCCTACTTTGATAAAATTGACGAATTTTCCTTTGCCGAATTTTCCTTTGCCAAATTTTCCTTTGCCGAATTGTCCGTTGCACCGAGGTAAACACAAGGTCGGTTTTTAATGTGTGGAAAATCGAGATCTCTAAAAAGGGGAACTCTGGATTGTAACAAACATGAACATTGCCTTAATTTAGAAGGATGTCTTTTTCCCTGATCGATGACAGAAAAGATGAAGTATAGAACAGATACTACACTTTGAAATATTTATTTGCACACAAAATACAAAATTATACAAAAATTGATACTACATTTTGCTCCTAGCCAAAAGGCCAAGAAAGTATGTAACCGTTCTAGTTAAATTTTTTTGGTTGCCACCTCGACTTAAGATGATTGATGCGGTTTGGTGATTTCTTGGGGGAGGGACTGTTTCCACATGGAGTTAGGTTCAGTGGTAGGATTGATGGATGTTTTATTCCTCCACAATAAAAAAACAATACAATGTATATCCCTTTGCAAAAAAATAGTTATATGCTCTTAAAACGCTATCCCGATAGCGATCAGCCAGAAATGGATGATAATTTTACGTTAAATTAATATACAAAACTCTAAATTCTGAAATAATTGTTTTTCTTTCCCAACACGTAATCGCCTAAAACAAAATAATCTCATGTTTGTTAGGGTGGCTGAGGGTATCTATCTACAAATTCATCAACAATTATATATATATATATATATATATATATATATATATATATATATAACATGTTCAAATATTATTTAAATTCTTCGAGTACGATGTAAAAATGAATATGTATACTGTAGAAAGTATTATTTATTTAGTGCAATAATTATATAAATATTTTTTTTAATTTTCCACAAAAAGCATATATAAAAAGTCCACAGTTTCAATTACATAGGAAATATCTTCGCTTTCACCGCTACGAAAACAATACGAACCTAATAGAAAAAAAGATACAAATATTTGGGGGTTTACATCTTCAATATTTGGTTAATACCTTCAATATAGCCAATTTTTCATCTTTTTTTTCATTAATAACGAGAATTTTCAATTTGGCATTTTTAAAATTTTCTTTAATCTAAAAGTATGGCTAAAGTTTTCAGTTTTGCCTTTTGTCCGTTTTTCCTGATAAATTTTGCTTCAAAAGTCAATTATCCCTGTTTACAATTTTTCTACTAAAGATCACACAGCTCGGTTTATATGGCATCAATCCTTTTAATACTACATACATTTAGAATCAGCTCATCGTGTTCTATCTTTCTATTTTTCTATCCTTAAATTATATTTATGATATAAAAAGTTATGTCGAGTTAAATGCTAACTCCTTCCATATCTTAAACTCGTTTCGACATATCGATATTTTTAGATTCCTCGTGCTGTTTGCTACATTTTAGGTATACAAAAATAAATATTTGTTTCAAATAAAAAAGTTATGGTTATTCAAAGTCAATGTAAGGCGTTATCCTACACGCTGATGACCACACATATTATAAATAACTGATTTTCTACTGGACCAAATTTTTATTTCTTAAGTTCAAAAAAGGTTTGGGACTAGTCAATTCTAGTGTAAAAAACCGCATCAAGTTTGGATGAAAACTGAATTAATGACAAGCCCAAGAATTGGTCACGGTTGGGTAAATGTTGACCATAAACATATTATTCACATACTGCCGTGTGTGAATGATATATATATATATATATATATATATATATATATATATATATGCCCAGGGATTATCAGTATATATACGCAGGTACTACCAGTCTCTTTGCGTTTGTTTTAACGTATCCCATCTATATTTCTAGGTGTCATTTTAAAATGCTATTATATCTAAAATAATTTGTGAATTGACAGTTTCAATTGGCTACGGGTTTATTTTCTCGCTTTAGGATTTTTCTTTACATTTCATATGTTTTTATCAGTGCTGTACTTTATTATGGTGTCAATCTTCCCTTTGATTCCAATTTCAACTAGTCTGTTTTCCCATATTTTTAATAAAACTGTTTCTACTATTATCGGTAGCACTGTAGTTTTTTATGATCTATATTTCTGTCAGCTCTCTGGCAAGGTCCATGTATTTCGGCTTCGTTCAGCGTCAACCTGTTTTCTACTGCGACAACGAAACCTATTATGCAAGTTACTCTTTGTTTTTGAATATTACCAAGCTTGGCTTTGTTTTTTTATGCCTTAGACGATTCATACAGTTTGTTTTCCAATACTGGATCCGTTTTAAATCTGTGCCATTTTCTGCATGTTTAAAGTTTAGTCGTTATCTCAGTTTCCAGTATGCTACCCAAGACGCACTCATATCAGTCTTTATATTCTTTTTTAGGCTAGTATACGCCATTCACTAGTAATGTAGTTTTGCGTTTCGTCTCGTTGTTCACAGCGTCTACATTTTCTGTTTTATTGTGTAATGTCTATATTGGCTTCTTTCTGATCATGTTTTTTGCGTGACTGTCAATAGCAATTCAATTTCTCTGTTCAAGTGTCTTTTCCGTAACCATGCGCAGGTGTTTTCATTTAGTCTTCCATCAAGAGTCATTATTTTATCATTTTGCTTTCCTCCACTTTTTGTTTCCCTTTTCACTGTTCTCAAGTGTCGTTCAGCATGGTTATACTTTAAGTGGCGGTCATCAGCTTCTCTGTATTTTTCTTCTAGTACGTATTGAAAACTGCGAGGACGGTGTGATGAACATTTTTAAACAGTTTTCAAAACGTACTAGCCTTCTTCCCTATTTTGTTCCTTGTACATAGAGTTTTTCAGTGTCATTCTTCGGGTGATGGAAGGGTATTTTTGATTACATTTAATTAGCTGAGATCCGACACCCTTGCTCTTATGAAAGATTCACAGGAATTTCGATATTATGAACCAATCGTGGCATAGGTTCTTCATCTACTTATAATATATTTGTTGTGTCTCTATTTATCTGTCAGTATTTCTCTCTGTCAGGGGATGCGATTGAAAACATAGACTTATACCCAGATCAACCCCAAAGTCTCTCAAGTAAATATTTACAAAGAAATCAATAATTGTATTAATCCTGTATTGGGGCGGTTTACAATAATATTGTCTGGTTTGTGTTGAACATCCATAAACAGTTGTATTATTTTATTCATAACTAGCGGAACCCGCCGCCCGGCGTTGCACGGGAGAAAGTACAACCTATTGCATGACGGCGATTAAAAAACAAAAAATGGCCTATTGTTTTTTCTCCCCTCCTACCGTGTTTGCGAATGCTATAAATTAAAAAGAAAAGAAAAAAGTGGTATAGTAGAATGGGATCGAACGCTCAAACTGGCGATCATGAAACCTGCCTTCCTAACCACTTCCAGTTAAAAATACATGTGAAACTAGGTCAATTAAGCTAAGCTTGATTATCCGCATGCGTGTTATGTTAAGATTCAGCAATGACACGGTTTATGTCATTTGTAGATGTTGAAAATGACTGGATTTGGGCAAGTTTTCTATAATATGCGTGTTAAAGGTGTATTATTTTGAAAATGTAAATGTATCGGGGTTTACCAGTATCTTGGTGGTTATTGAATTAAATAGGAAGTCGATTCGATCAAGAAATTGTAGTCGCCATGTTGAATCAATAAATGTTGCAGGAACTGTGTTCGTTAATTTCATTCGCTTAATTCCGGAATGAATATAAATGTAGGAGTCATAGGTAGAATTTGAAATAACATAATCTGATATTCGCGGAAAATAATCGGAGTGAACGAGAGCGGTCATTAGGTCTTTGCGTATTGCTTTATATTATGTAGTAAATTAATACCAGGCAAATAATAAATAAGAACTGGGTGTTTTGTGAAAATTAAACTGAGCTTATTAGTTCCCGGTGTCGATGAGTAGAGTGACAGTACAGAATTGTTAGGGAGGAAAGTTTTTGCTACCACCTATATGGAGTTGGTTTTTCGGAGAGACGTGGATGATGGGCCACATGTAATATTTAGTGTTATGTAGGAAAAATAATAACAAATTTACTAAAACACGCTCGAGTGAATAAGTGTAGTATAGTGGTAGGTTTAGTAGCCTGTAGTGCATGTGGTTATTTTCCTATACTCCTAGAAGGTACAGGGGAAAAAACGTCTCTACTTTATATATTAGATTTAAACATTTAAATTATACAAATAGCAACATAGCAATAAAATGGTAATATGGGGTTTAGGGCTTGGAGCAGATGCAGACTTGGATCCGCATTCATTCTCAGGCAACGCTGAAAGTGCCGCTTTCTTAATGATAAATATTAATAATCTTTATAGGAAAAAGATTAACGGACTATTTTTATAGTTATAATCTAACCCCAGAATATCATTGCGAAAATAATAAAATTTGTGATCAATTCTTAAATATCATATTCTGTTAATCGTATTTTCTGTAAATTATGTCTCTTTTAAACAGTGACTTAAGCGATTTCTAAGGTTTTCTAAGTAATTTTTCGATGAGATTAAAAATCTGTTTTATTTATTCACTTAAAAAATGTTTTTCTCAGTTGCAACTCAAGCGCAATAAAACTTAGAAAGTTCATGAATAAAGAAGGAATCCCAACAGGCATCTTATACATAACAAAATTATATTTGAGTCATATCAAAGTTAGCTAATGGGATCCTGAGACTGAATTAGGTGCCAAGGAGTGTATGAACTGTAATGATCCGAAAAAGAGGGCTGCGTTTAATACAACTTTGGATAGAGAGAGAGAGAGAGAGAGAGAGAGAGAGAGAGAGAGAGAAAGGGAAAGAGAGAGAAGGAATAAAAGAGACAGTGTATGGATGGATGAATGTATGTGTGTGGTCTTAAATTCGTTGATAAAACAGATCGCGGTTGGTCCCCCCCCCCACAAATATTTTATTAAAATGCTAAATTACTGTCCCACGTGAAAGACGCCAACGGAAATTTAGCAATTATTAAAATGTTGCTATAAATGACACAAGGGAAAATCATAATGGTGGCACCAAGATGGAAGTTAAATTCAGCGCATGGCTTGAAGTAGACTTTGTTGTATATGTTTTGAATTCTTATACTTAGAAGAGTAAATGCCTTTCTAAAGAAATCGCCTATTTTGTGCGCATCCCATACATACATTTTTATGTGTTTGGCTTTTCTATTTGTTTTCTTTTATTTTGACACAAACTCTACTTTTCCGCCTGAATTATAATCAGGACTATTAGACTTTATTTGATGTAGTCTATATTGGAAACTATAAGAAAAAATGTAATATTAAATGAGATTGTTACATCTTCAATAAATAAATAGTATGGTATACATAGAAATTTCTTCTCATTAAAATAAGAGTTGACATTAATGAAGAAACATTTTAATCGATATTTAAATAATTTAAATTTCTAATAATAGATTTTGACATGAAGTTGTTTACTACGACGAAACGTTTATTCTCTAGACACACGAATATTTGATTGTGTCCTATAAAAATAAACACGAATAAATCTGTAGTTTACATTAAGTAACAAATAAGTAAAATAAGAAAAATAGAATATCTCCTTATATTTTACATTAAGAAACAAATAAGAAAAATAAGAAAAAAGAGTATATCTCCATAAATCTTACATTAAAAAACAAATAACAAGAATAAGAAAAAAGAGTACATCTCCTTATATTTTACATTAAGAAACAAATAAGAAGAATAAGAAAAAAGAGTACATCTCCTTATATTTTACATTAAGAAACAAATAAGAAGAATAAGAAAAAAGAGTACATCTCCTTATATTTAACATTAAGAAACAAATAAGAAGAATAAAAAAAAAGAGTACATCTCCTTATATTTTACATTAAGTAACAAATAAGAAGAATAAGAAAAAAGAGTAAATCTCTTACTATTTTACATTAAGAAGCAAATAAGAAGAATAAGAAAAAAGAGTAAATCTCTTCATATTTTACATTAAGAAGCAAATAAGAAGAATAAGAAAAAAGAGTAAATCTCTTCATATTTTACATTAAGAAACAAATAAGAAGAATGAGAAAAAAAGTAAATCTCCTTATATTTTACATGTGAGAATCGAATTGTACGCTTATCATGTCTTAAATGTTTTCAAAATGTTATTAGAATCCAATTATTACCTGAATTTTGAGCGATATATAAATCCACATATTTCCCGCAAAAAGTTTTCATATGCCCCATAAATTTAAAAAATGGGATAGTCAATGGAGATAAAAGTCAATAAATTAAGCATTGGTAATTAGAAAAATGCTTGGATTAACTGAATTGTCAAATGAAATAAAGCAATAGATCAAAAATCATCTCCGTTGGAATGAAAATCCCTGTTAATATTTAGAATAGTAAAAGTGTTTTCATCTGCAATCTCACTCTTTAAAAGTAATACAAGAACTTAATGACCAAAATAACTTCCAAATCAAATTCTAATATGACACCAGATATACACAATATTTCGGAGATATAACCCCTTTGTAAAGTGTTTATATTTCTTAGGTTTCTCTTTGCCACATGCAAATATTTGTTGACTGAAAAATTACCGCATAACTGAGAATAGATGTGATATGAAATGTTATACAATTATTGGATCCCTATTTTTTTACTTAGACTTATTTATATATATATATATATATATATATATATATATATATATATATATATATATATATATATATATATATATATATATATACGTGTGTGTCTGTGTGTATATATATAAATGAGAAAGATAGATAAAGAGATGATGGTATAGCTGTATAGGTATTAGTGACGGGACGATTCCAACATTTTTCCCGATTCCGATCAAATTACTGATTCTGTTCTAAAGAATGTATATATATATGAGCATACCAACACATACATACACAAATATATGTATATATATATATATATATATATATATATATATATATATATATATATATATAAATATGCACATGTATGTAAACAAAACACGCACGTAGAAGGTGTCAAATGTGGACACCTTCCCAACGTTTGATGTTATTTCTCGCCCTTTCCTCCTCCCTCACCCTCTCATATCCTACACGGTCCTATTACACGCCCCTAGTCTCTTAAAAAAATTAAAGACAGGGGAAAAATTACTCAACGTCAGACAAGAAACGAATTTAAACTGCAAACATTTCAAGGACACACACTAAACAGACTTTAGGTTACGACTAACCACTATTACGTCACATTGTAATTTAATTATTATTTTGACTTTATTGACTTTTACTTCATTGTTAGTATAAGGCCTACTCATTTTTTTATTGTTATTTATTTTTTTATTATTATTATTATTTTTTTATTTATGTATTAATTTGTTTATCTTATTTTTTATTTTATTTTTTTAATTCATTAATGATGACATTTATTTTTTATTTTTTTAATTCTGATTTTTCAATTCTGATGTCTTTATATTTTTGCACTTAAGTAATCTATATCATCCAAAATCACTACATCTCACCTTATAATGATATGGTTTTGGTACTTCTTATCACTTGTTTATTTAGAGAATTGACTTTTGCAATTACATACGCTATATTTAATTAGTTTGCTTGCCTTTATGGTACTTTTCTTGTAAGTTCCTTGTTTTAATACTAGAGCATGTATATAAATGTAAGCAATTTGAACTGAGATAGATAGGAGCAATAATGAATGATATAAGCACTTTAGTTTTGATAATAGAAATATAGACATTTGTGTATATATGTATGTGTGTGTGTGTGCATGCATACAAATGTATGTATACACATGTGTATGTATGTGTATGTGTCTGCGTGCATATATAATGATTTTATGTATATTTATGTTATGTGTGGATGCATATATGCATGTATCTGTTACGGTGTATATGTATATACATGTGTGTATGTGTATTTATGTTATATATGTATATATAACGGTATGTATATATACATATGTAGTGGTATATATGTATGTATATGTGTGTATGTGTGTATGTATGTATGTATGTATGTATGTATGTATGTGTATGTGTGTGTATGTATCTGTATGTGCCTGTGTATATGTGTGTATGTATATATATATATATATATATATATATATATATATGTATATGTGTATATGTATATATGTATACATGAGTGTATGTGTATTATGGTGAATAAATGTAGGGAAATAAAGCTCAAATGGGTCCAGATGTATGCGTACGTATATATATATGGATACTTGAAGTAATATATTTTCTGTATGGGTATGTTTATGCAGGTGTAAAAGTTGTATATTTTTATGTTTATATTTATTTCGTGCGTACGTATGCATATGTTAATGGGCATATTTATATGTCCTTGTGTGTAGTTATTTATGTGCTGCATAAACATGTCCATATATGTGGGTAGGTATTTTTATGTATACATATGTATATGGTATACCAGTATGTGAGAGTATAAGTAAAAGATTAGTAGTACTAGCTTTGACACATGTATGTATATATGTGAGTAGGTATGGATGAAGGTACATTCTATGATGATGTATATACATCAGTGTACGTCTACACACGTGTTTAGAACGGGTTAATTCAAAAACCGTTAGAATAATGATAAACGAAGCACATATATGTATATCTATTGTAATATGTTATGCTTAACTGATCAGTGGAAAAAGAAATGTATTCATGTGCTGTATGTATCTGTATGTATATGTGTGAGTGGATGTGGAATTTTAAATCTATATGTATGCACGTAGCTATCTATTTATATGTGTGCATGTATGTATGTTTATATATATATATATATATATATATATATATATATATATATATATATATATATATATAATTGGGCAGCATTCTTTCTTTTATTCATGTTTGATTAAGCATAAGTGCCAACTTCTGCTTATTCAGCTTTTGATCCGTTTTTTCTAGTCTTCGTACGACGGATTTGATGGTATAATCCAAGGGGTGTAAAACATCTCCGTATTTTGTGCGAACGTTTTCGACCGACATCGGTAATCGTCAGGCGGTTGCAAAATGAAATAAATTGGTGAATCTATCAAGATCGCCTCCCCATAATGGAAGCATTGTTTATACGCATTGATAAACCAAACATCAACCATTCCCGTTATGAGGGGGGTGAAGGCGTATTGAAGTGCTGTTGAAATAATTTAAAAGAGCGCCCTCTTGATAGATTCACCAATTTATTTCATTTTGCAACCGCCTGACGACGACCGATTATAACTTAAAATTCGTCGTACGAAAACTAGAAAATACAGATCAAAAGCTGAATAAGCAGAAGTTGGCACTCCTGTTTAATCAAAAATGTATATATATATATATATATATATATATATATATATATATATATCAATATATATATATATATGTGTGTGTGTGGGTGTGTGTGGATATATGTGTATATATGTGTATGTCCGTTATAGATATTTGCGTATATATTTGTGTTTGTTTTATTTTATATATGCATATATATATATATATGTTTGTTTATGTGTGTACTTGTGTATCTATAGATGTGTGCGCACATGTGTATTTTATATGAAGATCATATATTTATGCTTAAAAATGAATGTACGTAGATTAAAACTTTGAAGTGTGAAATGGAGGGGAAATGAATCTAAGCTAGGTGGGTAATTAAAAAAGAGAAAGAAATAGAAGGAACGGTAAATAGAAACTAATTGAACGAGTTTACAAGTAAAGAATGTAATCCGATACTGAGCTTGACCGGTGAAAATTATAAACATATCTCATCCCCCAAGAGATTTACTTAATGGGAATGTTTTTCAAATTCTCTCTGTGAAGAGTACAACCAAAACATGTATGCACATATGTATATGTAACCAATAATGTGTGTATAAATAAAAATGTATACTAAAGAACAGCTCTACTTGTTATTGAGCACTTTTTATAAACAATGGAGTTTTAACGGATTTAGATATACAGAAACTAATACAATACGTGTACAATATATATATATATATATATATATATATATAGAGAGAGAGAGAGAGAGAGAGAGAGAGAGAAATCAACTTGTAATCTCAAGCGAGACATGGATGATGCTCTGAACGCATCTCAGAACTTTTTAATATTTGTAGTCGATCATCTGTTCCGTTCCATACTTAATAATAATTATGTAGTTTACATGTGTCTTATGAACGCAACGGTCATGCTTGCACTTGCGATGCAGACCATATATGCATTAAGTTATTATGTATTTATAATATATTCGGGCGAGTACTCCCTGCTTGCAATAAATAAATGAACATATACATAAGGAGTAAACATATATTTATAAGCCACATGATATGCGCATACAATCGGTTTATTAAGTGGTAAACAATATAGTCCAAAAGCTCTCCCCCCAAATTTTAGTCACCTTTAAATCCCCCACAAAAACAGCACCAATGTATCAAAAATAGAACAGCATTAAGCAAATCCTAAAATAAGATTAACCCCGGTTCTCCCTCAAAATCGACCAACTCCCGTGCGACACCGAAAGCTATGCCCATCTTCTGTCTACCCCAATCTCTGAAAGATCTTACAAATTAATTCCGTTTAGTACCTTAAAGAAAAACCCAGATCTAACTCCCCATGCCCCCTTGTCTCTCGTCAGCACACCTTCGAATAAACTCCTTCTGCTACTACCACGAAATCGCCAAAACCCCAACCTTCTTCTACTCAACAACAGCTTTCCAATTTACCAAAAGTCACACCTCTCCCATGAAAGTAGACATGCCTCCTCCACCAGCCGTCTCATATGCTCTCTAAAAAGCAAAGAAGTCCGATTGTGAGGAAAAGGAAAAAATCCTGATTCTTGACAGGAAAAAACGTAGACATTGTCAGTGAGCTCCAATGTGAAAGGGCTAAAACCGACAAGCTCGGTGACTAATTTTCTCCCAAGCCAAAAGTCTATTGATAGCTCATCACACTCGAGTAGAGGCGAAGGGCGTTTGGAGTTTGTTAGAAAGATTAATCACTTCCTGTAATATATTACTACCGCTTGTTATATTAAGAGACGCAGACTTAAAATCTTTACGGAAATCTTGTTGGGAGGATGACTATAAAGATGCACCCATCCATATATAGGGTAGCAAAACTAATATTCCTCCTGGATGTTGACGACTCAGTTAATGACTAAACGGGTCATTATTCTATGTGAAGAGCTATCAGCATCCTGACCCGTCAATGTTCATTTAGGAAACCCAACACTAAGGCTCTACAATAGCTCTCAATCTAGCTAGTTTGAACGTTCGGGGCCTGAGGACCGGTACCCGTAAATTGAGGGCTTGTCGGGACCATTCACGTCTCGGAATTGATGTATGTTGTATATAGAAAACCCACCTTATTCAAAGTGATTATATAAGTCTGCTGACTAAGGATTTTGATGTTTATTCGGCATACTTCGATATTAGCTTGTTAGGCGTTTCTTGACTAGTAAAGCGTTCTTTAGATGCGTCGATCGGCCGTTTCTTCATAGATTCATGAGGAAGAATCTGCGTTTTAGATGTTAACATAACGGATGGGGTGTTTTGACTCATCGGGGTTTATGCGCCTAATGACAGTACCGATCAGGGTCACTTCTTTCGGCGGATCGAGCGTTTGATAAATACTTCTTGGCAAGTTATCTTAGCGGGAGAAATTAACACTGTCCTGGATATCAATTTAGATTGCGGGGGTTATCTTAACAAGGGCACTTATCCAGAGTGGGATGCTGTAAAGTTTCGCGAATTCGTTGATAAGTTTTATCTTATCGAAAGTTCCGAAACGAAATCCCTGCGATAGAATATGAACTTGGACAGCCAGACGTGGCTACAGTTCGATACAGCTTTCAAGCTATATCGACCGGTTCTTAATTAGAAAAGTCGACGTAAGCTATTAGACTTTCCAAGCTTCAACAATATAGTTTACTCGAACCATAAGTTAATTCGGGTTCAGGTGAACTTAGATAGGTTTTTATCCGAGTCAACTAGTTACCGGAAGCTCAACACTTCGTTATTCAAAGTGACGGGCTACCAGGAACTATTAGAACTAACGTTAATGCGGGAAATGACGGGTACTATAATTGAGAATAAGTAATGGGGGCATACTAAAAAGAAAAATAGGTCCTTTTTTACTGCGTTTAGTCGTCGACACAACTTAGAATCTAGGGCAGCGAAAGCGATACTAGAAGCTAGATTAAATCGGGCGGGGGAAGAGAATAGTCCTAAAGTTACTATCATTAAGGTTAAACTGGCCGGCTTGACTACCAAGAAGGATCAGGCTTTTGTAATCAGGCTGAGGACAAAAAAGATTCATCATTAAGCAACAAACATGGCTGCTAAATTGCGTACAGCGATGCTTCGACGGGCTTCTGATCGACAGATCGCCTGTGTATCATTACCGGTCGGACGTCCCGTGACTACAAACGAAGGTATTTTGGAAGCGTTTCGTTCTTTTTATCAGGATCTCTCCACCAGCAAGCTTGGTCTGTCTTTTGCACATTTTGATGTATATTTAACTAAGTTTGCTCGCCGTGAAGCGGGTTAAAGGGCTAAGGGCGAAGGTGGTATAGAAGAGGATGACGTTTTGAAGGCCTTGAAACATATCGGGACGGATAAGTCTCCTAGGATCGATGGCTTGCCATACGAGGTGTATTTGAGGGTGTCGCCCATTGTTGTCTCCTTGTTGAGTGTCTTGTTTAATTTCTGGTTCAGGAACGAGGGCATACCTCAGTATTTTACCAGGGGGTTTATTAACCCTAACCTCATTATTTAACCAGGGTTAGGGCTATCAAGCTGACTCGCAATAGCAAACGTGGTGGGGATGGGATAGGTAACTTTCCCCCTTTAACTATGCTAAATGCAGAAGATTTTGGTAAAGATTTTAGCAAATGGTCTGCAGCCTGTCCTGCCTGGTCTGAGTAACCTCGAACAGACATGTGCTGTAAAGGGCAGGACTATTCAGGATAAGTTGCACATGATACACTTGATCATTGAGAAATTCGACACCGAAGCAGCGCTGATCAATTTGGATTAATCAAAATCATTTGATATGGTGGACCATCACTACTTGGAGGTTGTTTTGTCGTTGGCGGGCCCACAGTTTCGACCCTGGATCCGCTTCTTCGATGCTAACACCTGTCTAATTGTTGAGGTGAATGGCTTTGGGTCAAACCCCTTCAATCTGTCCAGTTCAATTCGTTAGGAATATGTGTTGTCACTGATTCTCTATGTGCTTGCGTTTGAACCTTTCCTTCACAGGCTTAGGATGAATTCGGTTCTACGCGGCATTAGTTTGCCAGATGCTTGCACCACGTTAAAGTGCCTCCGCCTATGCCAAAGATGTTACTGTGCTTGCAACGAGCAGTGCTGGGATTAGTGTCGTCGACATGGAAACCAGAATGTATCAAACGATAACAGGGGCCAAGATCAACTGTGACAAGTTCGTGGGCTTGCGCATCGGTGCCTGTAACAATGTACCCCTACAGGGTCCCTTTGGCTGGACGGACGGACCTTGCAAGATCCTAAGCGTCTGGTTCGCTCCTGATTTCTAGCTGGATAAAAATCGGTCGAAATTATTGAAAGCGGTTACGACTCAAGCAGGGTTGTGGACTAGTAGAAATATTTCATTAAAAGGGCAGATCGGAGGTGTGTGGCTCACACATCTACCCGCTTATCCTATACCGTCTTTCAGTGCTTCCACTCCTGTCGTATTTGCTGCGGTGTTTGCAGCGAGAATTATTCGAGTTCCTGTGGTTTGGTAAGGCTCTTATGGTCCGTCGCTAGATCTGCTACTTGCATCCGTCCGAAGGCGGTCTGGGTATGCCACGCGTTGAGATTCGTCAACACACGCTTAGTCTATTATACCTAGATCGAATGTGTACATCTGGTGGAGGAAATGGTGGCTTGTGGACGGAAGATACTAAGAAAGCCTTCTCGACTTTATAAAGTGTGCGCTTGTATGAGGTGGGAAGAACTTCGATTGCCTCGTGGCGAGTGCTTCTTTTATCGGGAGTGTCGTTGGGCCTTCAAGTTTCTTTTACGATTGAAAGAAAGGCTCTCTGACATCCAGTTGTTGTCCCGAGGGCGTTATTTCGGGTGTTAGTGTGGACACTTCCAGATTATAAGATTGAGACGTTCGGTGTGGCAAGAGGTGAGCTACACTAAATCTGGCCTTGGTCCCCTGGGTTAGGGTGTTCGATAACGATGATACATCTTGATGATTAGAAATGCTCTTGGGTTGGCAAAAATCTTAACGCAGCTGGCTTGCCGAATTCGCCTATTTGTGTTCGGTATGACGATGATGAAGATACGGTTCACCACGCCTTCGTGCATTGCCGCATCATTCAGTCGCTTATCAAGTTAGTTGTAGGCTTCATGGTTTTCATATTTAACGTAGTGGATTTTTAACTGGTACCCGTTTACGTCTGTTGTAATTGGTCACCGACATAGGAGAGGCAATAAGGATTTATATTTCTTAGCTTGCTAGCAATTATCAGAGGTGTGATTTGGTCTACTCGTGTGGAAGCAATTTACGGAGGTGAGACCTTGGATCCTATCGAACTCATTACAAGTTTCAAACACTGCCTTAAAATTCGCATTATGGCCGCGAAGGCGAAACTCCCTGCTGCAAAATTTGGTTAAATGTGGATAACTGTTGGGTGATTGTACCGAGTGATAGGAGCTAGCATTGAGTGGTATTTGAATGTGCCTTAAGTACAGGATATTGAATTGCCTTAACAAACGTTCGATAATTGTCCCGTCAATAATTAGTTTAGTAGCATTTATTTTATGGTTAGTTTAAGTTATTAACTTAGCTAGTATGTGCATGATTTCATTAGGTTCCCTATTTTTTATTTCTTCTCCCAATCAGGTGATAGGTAGCTCGATTCACGCGAGAGGCGGATCACCCTTCGATTTTCGGAGGAAGTGTCTGTTAATAAAGCCTTGGGGCCTGCATCGACCTTTCGACTGGGGAATCAGTTTATCTGACATATTTATAAAGTGGTATGGGTCTAACTTACCCATTTTTTTACTTTATAAAATCATTGTAAATACTCATTTTTTGTATATAAGATATTTATGACCCAATTCCCCATACGTGATGTATGGGTTTTAAGTAGGGTAATTGCTGTATGAGTATGTAATAGTGAATGATTTATCAGTGTGGCATTTTGGTCAATGGGTCGGAGAATGAGTCTTGCTAGGTTAGCATTTATTTTATGGTAAGTTAAAGTTAGAGATGACCAGACTTTTTACCCCCTTCTACATTTGGCGTTGTGCAACACATTTTACACATATATATTATGTTAATGTGAATCAATATTAATGCATTTCTAAACTTGATGTTGTGAAGAACAGAACAGAGAGAAAGAAAAGAGGAAAACGGAGAGAAAATGTCGAGCGAGCGATGCGCCGGATTTTTTGTTGGGGGTGGGGGGGCGTGGGACTGAGACAACAAGTAGAATTAATTTTATTTAATGCTTTGACAATTACTTTTAACGGTCCTTTGTAGTCAGAGTGAAAAACCTTTTCACCGATAAACTTCCAAATCCCCTCTTTCAAGCTATTTCGACGTATATAATTCAGTATGGATGTCAAGGCTTTCGACATCCGGCTAATTCCGGAATTGCGGTTCTACAACTGACATGCCCATCGTTAAATGAATAGAAAATGTGAACTTGGTTTGTGAACTCTGTGCCATAGACAAAATCGAGCGTGTTATACTATTACGACTACGAGGCGATGCTCTTGCCGTGTACAGACAGCTGAGTAAAAGAATGAGAGAGCAGCTGCGGAAAGAAATTACACGGGCCCTTATGACTGCATACGCAACGGGTAGGTTCAACGCATTCGACCAATTTGTGGCTAGGCGTCTTCGCCCAGAAAGAAAACGGTAGACAAATTTCTGGCTGAACTGCATCGTTTGACTCGGCTGGTTGGAGAATCGCTGCCTGATCGATGGATTTTTAAACAGTAACAATCAACAAATACCGATATGCATAACAACGAGATAACAATAACACTTACTAACAATAATGGTCGTTTTCCAAAACTAATCGGACCCTCTATTCCTATTACTTCTTTTATTGAGTCAAATCAGACCCATGAAAACTAACTCGATTTGCATGAGTACACACGGATTTGCTGTCCCGGATGTTAAAATAAAAATAACTAAAGTTAAGCCGGTGTTAGTAATCCATCGGACAGTGTTCGAATCCTCACTCGACCTACAATTTAAACATTTTATTTAACTTTTAAATTGCCCGCAGGCCTTTTCGTGGCAGGGAATGACACAAGTTTGGGCCACTTCCATCGATCGATCCTGGTTTAGGATCATCACGTTCGTCACATGTTTGTTTTAACTTTTCATATATGAAACCGGATTTAAATGTTATGTTAAATATTTGAATTTGAATACGTAAAGCTCAGTTCTTTCGCGTAAGGAATTTTGTGTTTTCCCCCATTTTTTATTAGATACGATTCGTGTAGTAAACTCCAAGCAAGATTTTCTTAAACGAATTTTAGTATAATTAGTTTTATATTATCTCTCCCTCTTATTCTCTCCCCTTTCTCTCTCTCTCTCTCTACACACACACACACACATACATATATATATATATATATATACATATATATATATATATATATATGTTATTTGAAGTGCACATCTAAAATAAAACGTTGTTTGAAATGTATTATAGAATGTTGAAAAAAACAAGAAACGGTATTTGTTTATTTTTTATATATATTTATTAAATGAATAAAATCACTTGTCATTAATATATGCCTCTGAGACTTTTGCCCTTAAACGGCCTTAACGAAGAGTTATTTACTTTCAAAACGAAACTTTCTCACTTGAAACCACGTGTGGATTTACTTACAATTTTAACACCAGCAAAATGAGGAAGAAAAAAGAAAGTAAAAAAGGTAAATAACTCTTCGTTAAGGCCGTTTAACAGCGAAAGTGTTAGAGGTATATATTTATAAGAAATGGTTTTATTCATTTAATAAATATAAATAAAAAATAACGTTCATTGTTTGTTTTTTTAAATTCTGTAATAAATATATATATATATATATGATATTACATTATATTTTTTAAATATTTTACCTACCTACGACGTCGTTTCGATCTTACGGCTCTAATCAGCGCAGGGAATAATCTCAGACATTCACAGAGGGCGAACCCGGTTTGCAGAGTGAATCTGTAAGCGTTCATTTAGTCCTTGAGGTCACGAGAGATTGTTACGTGATTATGGAGAAATTAAGTGATATTTACACTGAAAGCGGCGAGTATAAATATCTAGACATACGATAGAACTCAACGACGTAGAATATATATATATATATATATATATATATATATATATATATATATATATATATATATATATATATATATATATATATATATATATGAAAAACACCAGGCGTTGTCTCAGTTCAATAATTGTGATAAACATTTGACTACATATTTCCTTGTTCTTGGATGAAATGCGTTTGAGAATGTCCGATCTGTATTATTATTTCATTAAAAAACACAAAACACAAAAATCATACAAAAAAAGTTACGGGATAGCAATAGTAAAAAGCTTTTTAAAAAACACTTAGCATTTTAGAAGCTATTTTTATTGAAATGCAACAACGTTCTAATAATAAACTTTCTCGCATGAATTAGGATCAGATAATCCGAAATCTGATCAACTTTTTATATTACTCAATATTGCTTTAGTCACGTTGATAATTTCAATTTTAACATGCCTTATGACTTTAACCGTTCAATTCATTCTTGTAAATTATTCTGAAGAAAAGAACGTTCAGATATGGCGGCTACACCATGAAGGTAAATTGTTGTATAGCAAGTGGACTATGCTAAATCAATTTGTTGATGCGTAGCAGCGAAAATGTTCGACTTCTCCTACGCCAGTTACTACCAAGACCGAAACGTTAACAAAAATGCACATGCGCGTTCCTAAATTTTTCTAGACTGTAACAGTTCACCAATTGAATTTATTTTCAATGATACTTTTCAAAGAACGAAACAGATATATATTTTGTAGTGTAACTTTGTTTACCTAAATTCGAATGTTAAACGAGTTTTCCTTTATCTGAAATCTATCTAGTATTTGCTATTTTCCAAAATCAAAAATTGAACGCACTAAAATATTCTAATTTTGTTTTTTATTTTTATTTAATATTTTTAGTAAGCTAATATTTATAGTTACTTTTGTTACACTAATTTTCTTTACTTTCATTCGTGCATTTCTCACACGTTAATCTGGGACCAACTTTAGTTTACAAATTAAAATGTTGAATCGAAAAAGACTGTTTTTAATACAGCGTTTAACGAAAATGTCCAGCTTCTCCTACCTCAGTTCCTGAAAAGGCCGAAACGTACACCTACTATGGGAGTGAGAATTGTGGATTCGGTAGGGATCACTTATCAAATTTACTACACCAAGCAAATATAATCATTTGTATCTGAAGCACATATAGTGATAAAGTATTATTGTACATGGCTTACAGCAACATATCAAGCCATATACAATAATACTTATATATATATATATATATATATATATATATATATATATATATATATATATATATATATATATATATATATATATATGGGTGTGTGGGTGGGCGTGTTGTTATGTATAATAATTATTAAGCTCCCTTTTGAGAGAAAATAAATTGATGATTGATACATTATCTACGTTGCATTGTTTTACCCGTGGGAGATAGAACGCTCTTAGAATCAAAGTACTTGTGTTTACATTGAAAGAATACAAGGCATATTTATTTAGTATTTCAAAGCGTTATCATCGCGTTGGCCGAATTGGTCGACCATCGATACGGTTACGTAATTCCATACTGACGAGCGTAAAATAAAAACGCGAAACACATATATGTCTATCGATATACAAATATTTATTTATTAATAGTAAATATTAAGCTCCTATAAAGTGTTATTCTTACTGTAATCCACGTACTTTACAGTAATAAGGGTTCCCGACGACGCCGGGTTGCCTTGCTATGGTTTCATCGAGCGTACATAAAATTAAATATGTAAGCGTACTCGAGGGAAAGCATGTATTTGTATAAAAGTGTTAATGGCTGTATATGTCCCTGTGTGTACGTGTGGCAACGCGTGCGTGCGCATGTGTGTGTCAGAGAAGGAGGGGCGGAGGAGAACGATGGTGGATGCGTGCCCATCTTTGTGTAACGTTTATTATGGCATCTGTGTAGTTGTTTGAGAAAATAGTTTTGTTATATGCATGCTTCAATCGAGATGTCTTGATGTAAAGACTCGACCAAAATATTGACACTTTACTGGAGACAGTTTGTCTGTGTCAGACGACTAACTAAAGAGAAGCGTTCTCATGTGCAGACATTGAAATAGTCACCAGAGACGAACGATAGACAGGTGCCTACTTTAAGGACAACCAAATCGGCAATCAGCATATGCCCTAAAAGATACCTCTTTCTATATATCCTTTTCCACAAATTCATGTTATACATAAATTTTGAGCGCATATTATACAAACCTAATACTTCAGAATATTAGCAAACATGCGCTCTCTATGGGAAAATATTTCATATTTCGTGAATACATATATAATTATTTATAGTTTTCTCATGAAAACCCCGTTTCTATGCTTGAAAATGAAATTATAGAATTAGAAATCCATAATACTCGGTGATTATTTATTAAATAATTTAATGAAAATTAGACATACCATTTACTCTGATAAGCACACTTTCTTTCTCTTCATATCAATGTTCAAATACTATTATGTATGCACGTAAAATATAATATAAGACTGATTATGAACAGAGGACAATATTTATCAATTTTCCCGCATACAAAATGTAACCTCGTTTCGATTACAGTCAGACACCAAATATCTTTAAAAATGAGATATTTATCGGTGTTGGCAATTGAACAGTTATTTGTTTGGTAATTGAAATAAATATTTCACCTCGTACCAACTAGCAATGATCTAGAACCTATAGAACGGTTATGTGACTAGGAGTCATATAGACTAGTCCTATTATTCAATATCATTCACAGACTGCAGTGTCTGAATAATATGCTAAAGGTCAACATTTACCCAATCGTGACCAATCTTTTGGGCTTGTCATTAATTCAGTTTTCATCAAAATTTTATGCGGTTTATTGCACTAGATTTGACTAGTCCAACACCTTTTTGAACATAAAGAAATTAAAATTTAGTCCAGTAGAAAAAAAGTTATTCAAAATATGTGTGGTCATCAGCGTGTAGGATAATGCCCCCCCCCATTGACTTTGAATAACCATAACTATTTTTATTTGAAACAAATATTTATTTGTCTACCCGAAATGTAGCAAACATCACAAGGAATCTAAAAATATCTCGAAAGGAGTTTAAGATATGGAAGGGTTGAGCAGCTTAAATTGACAAAAATGCCAATTGAGTAACGCTCCTCATGCCCTTTAACTCGACATAACTTTTTAAATTATAAATATAATTTAAGGATGGAAAGATAGAAAGATAGAACACGATGAGCTGATTCTAAATATATGTAGTATTAAAAAGATTGATGCGATATAAACCGAGCTGTGTGAATTTTAGTAGAAACACTTAAAATAGATATAATTGACTTTTTAAGCTATTTTTTCAGGAAAAATTGCCCCAAAAGGCCAAACTGAAAAAACTGTAGCTAAACTTTTAGATTAAAAAGAAAATGCCAAATTGAAAATTCTCTTTATTAATGAAGAAAATGAAGAAACATTGGTTATATTGAAGATATTAACTCTTGGGTATGTTGAAGATGTAAACTTCCGATTCTCTTGTACAACATAAGTGCGTATCTGAACTTTCGATTCTTTTGTACACGAGAGGCGCTTCTAAAACCTTTTGATTATTTGTACACCAGAGGTTCGTCCGTAACCCTCTGATTCTTTTTTACGACATAGACACGTCCAGAAAAAGTTGTATTTTTTTGTACACTAGAGGCTCTCTGTAAACTTTCGATTCTTTTGTACACCAGAGCGCGTCTATAAACTTTAGATTCCTTTGTACAGAAGAGGCGTGTATGTAAACCTTCGAATTTTTTACACCAGAGGGGCGTCTCTAGACTTTTGATTCTTTTTATAAAACAGAGGCGCCTCTGTAACTTTCGATTCATTTGTAAACACGGGGCGCGGTCGTAAACTTTCAATTCCTTTGTACACAAGATGGGTGTTCGTAAACTTTTGATTATATTTTATACCAGAGCCGCGTCCAGAAACTATCAATTGCATTTTTTATTCTTTTGTACAACAGAGGCACGTCTCTAAAGTTTTCGATTCTTTTGTACACGAGAGACACGTCCGTAAACTTATAATTCTTTTGTACACCAGAGTCGCTGTCGTAAACTTTCGATTCGTTTGTACACCAGAAGCGTGTCCGGAAACATTCCATTCTTTTTTACACCAGAGGTGCGGACATTAACTTCCGATTCTTTTGTAAACTAGAGGCACGTCTATGAATTTTAAATTATTTTGTACACCAGAGGCGCGTCTCTCAACTTTTGATTCTTTTGCACAACAGAGGCGCGTCGGTAAACTTTCGATTTGTCTGTACACTAGAGGTGCACCTTTCAGTTTTTTTGTAGACCAGAAGCGCGTCCATAAACGTTCGATTTTTTTTTACACTTTAGAAATAAAAGAATATTATATATTAACAACAATTTAAATATTTACTTTTAACAACACCTACTTTGATTAAATACTGTGATACTTTTTCAGAAAATCTTGAGCATCAGTTAACTTCAAAAAATGTTAATCACTAATGATTTCAAATATCTAGTCATTTCAATCAATAGATTTTGGATTAAAAGAAGAACAAAGAATTAATTGGGATATTATGAATTTCAGTTATAAAAAGCAGCAAATATATGGAACTTATTTTACATTTAAAGCTGCCATTCTTCATATGGCAGGTTATTATACTTGTCTAGTCAGAAATGGCACTATAAAGAAAAACAGTAAATTTCTTTCCAAATTGTCTAATGTGGTTGTATTATTCATGAAAAACATAAACTTAAAATAAAAAATATATTTTAAAATTAATTCTGTAAATAATATTTATACTGAAGCAAAAAATAATATAATTTTACTGAAATAAAAATATTAGAATTTATTCTGAAATTTTAAGAATGATTTTTGAAATGTAGAATGTATTCTTATTTTAATAGAAACTCTGAAAATTAAATTTTATTTTGATATTAATGATTGATTTTAAAATAATTAACTTATTATTTGGAAACTTATTTTTAATTTTTTTCTAAAATAATTTACAATTTTTTAAACTTGCTTGAAACCCAGAAATTGAAATTTATTTTTAATATTCTGAAACTTATCCTGTGCTTATTCTTAGAATCTAATGTAAATCAACATTTTTCTGAATTTATTTAATATTTCGAATTCAAATATTCAAAATATGTTCATCTTAGTTTACTTTATTCTAAAAATGGCAATTCTAAAATAGAATTTATTCTGAAGGCAATACTAAATGACTTATAATATTTGAATTAATTCTGAAATAATTTAAAATATTTTGAACTTATTTGAAGCTCAGAAATTGAAATTTATTCTTATTATTTTGAAACTTATTCTGACCTTATTCTGAAGATCAGAGATTTTCTGAATTTATTACTATTTGAATTTGAAACATTAAACATATATTTGTCTTATTTTACTTAATTGTGAGAATTACAATTCTGAAAATAGAATTTATACTAAAGTCAATAATAATTGATTTATGATATTCGATCTATTCTGAAATAACTATAAGTTATTTTACTTTTTTTGAAACTCAGAAATTGAAATTGATTCTTATTATTCTGAAACTTAGTCTGAAAATCAAAGTTTTGCTGACTTTATTAATATTTGAATTTAAAATATTCAACATAATTTTATCTATGTTAATTTAATCAAAAATTACAATTCTTAAAAATGTTGAAGATTTTGAAAATTATTTAATTTGAATTGGAATATGGAATTATTATTTTAAAAACGAAGAAACACTGAAATTATCAAATATAACTAAAAAGTAAAAGTTTTTCTAAAATATAATGTTTAAATAGAAGAAATATTATTATTTTTGATGATTTTGGAACCATCCAAAAAAAATAATATTTCTTCTATTTAAACATCATATTTAAAAAATATTTTTACTTATTAATAAGTGAATCTTCAATAATTGAAAAGAAAAAGAAAAAAATATTTAAAAAAGAAGAATAAACAAAAGAACCACAAAAAGAAAAATGAACTAATAATAAGAAAATGTTGTGAAATTTTAGAGAGTTAAAAGGAAGGTTATAAGTTCTAAGCAATCCAATTATTTATTTTGCTTGTTATGTTATTAACAATAACTTCACTTTTTAAAGTAAAACTTTAAATTAATTAATGGAATATTGTCTTTTGTACTCAAAAAGCCCAGAAAAGACTGATGACGGCTGTGAGCCAGAAACACGTGTCAATGGATTACTTTTATGTACGTAAACAATTAATATATATATAAAAAACAACAAATACGGCCTTTGAAATGAGGACGACTAATAATGCAGTTTTTCTGCCTCTTAATCACCTGGGAAGTGAAACAATTAAAAAATAATAGTAAGCTCAATAACAACGAGCTGAAAATCACCTTTAAAAATAATTACATAGAAATCATGTATATATATATATATATATATATATATATATATATATATATATATATATATATATACTAGTAGAAAGCCCATACCATGACGGGTATAAGAAGTTTTCTCTAGGGTGTATGGTACGGTTTCGGTAACACCCGCTGAATGGCGAAGTTTACAAACAAATGTTAATAATGTACCCATGTGACCTTCCTTGTAACCTAGAATACATATGCCATAATCCATAATGATAAGTTCAATAGTTAAGAATGTTACTTTGTACATACATGCTTTTTAAGCTCACACGCGCGTACTGTTCTTTGTAAAAATGTATTACTTGATATAAACGAAATTCGATGAGTAGAGCAACTTATTTTATTTTTAAAAGTAATAACCTTTTTAGATACAATCTGACTTATTTTAAAAGTATTTTGGGGGTGCGAGATTCAGTAGCGAACCCCCCTATATGTAAATATTTACAAAACAAATAATCTACGCATGTTAATCACCGTCGAGTTGCCAAGAATATATATTTCTACAATTTATAACGATTCGTTTATGACAGATGATATGAGATCACAATGTAAACACAAACACGCACTTTCTTTCTTATTATTTTAAAAAAGTCTAGCCTCATTGTCCAAGCGAACTAAATTCTTTTTTATTATTTTTAAAACGTCTAGCCTCATTGTCCAAGCAAACTAAATTCTTTTTCTACCCAAGTATTTCTTATTTAAATATAAATAAATTTGTATCGAAAATATTAATATTTCATGAATAAATGCGAAGTTTTGTCCCGTGTTCACATGACACTTATGAATGAAATATATTAAACTTAGGTATGAAGCCCTTATCGTTTTGGGTGGAAAAGGAGGGGGCATGTTCATACAATTTTGTCAACAAATATTTGTGGGGTCAATAGTCACACGTTTTAGTCTAAAATACCTTGGACTTACTCCATGCTATACACTCTCACAAAAATACCACATTCACTCTATGACTTAAGCTTTACTTTGCGAAGCGATAGTCAGCTAGAACCGTTTTTTGCTATTCTTGGAGATAAATTCTGTTCGTTATTATTTTTTTTTTAGGGGGGGGGCACTTTTTTTAGGCGATTACGTGTGGCAATCGGACTTAGGGTTAGTGTTAAAATATATTAGTTAACTGACCTAATAAGTTAGAATTACCCTAAAAAGTAGAATCTCGTTTTAAGTGGGTGTTAATGTACAAACTTTATAAAGTTTGTTGTTAATTTTTAAATTACAAAAGAAAACTAGATTCATATATTTAGAAAAACGTCATCAAGTTTTTATTTCATGTTTCTGTCTTTAATAATATAAGCACAAAACACATAGTAACTATTGAAATTAATTATTTGATTTGATTAATAGATGTTCCGCTTTTGGCGATTGTCAAGAAAAATCAACGGAAAGTAAAGCAAAAACAAATAGTCAACACATAACTGTTACCAAAGACAATAAAACTTACTTTTCTACCTACCTGCCTCATTTTGTCGTGTTTTAAAGTATTTTAAAGTGTGTTTTATTTCTATTAAAACGTTCGGTAGAATATATTACGTTATACTGAAAAGCAAAGATGGTTGATACTCGATCGTCGACCGTCTACGAAGTCTGATGATTTTTTGCACTATTCTCCTTTCAATTTTCAGTTGAGAACCTGGATGATTCAGAAGAGAGTTTGTAAAAATGTGCCGAGGTCGGATGAGACCGTAATCGAGCTTTTAGACATCAACTCGACTTATTTTGTTTGGAGGAAAAAAGCTGACTTCAAGAACACCATCTTAACTATTAAGCATGGTGGTGGAAACATTTGATTTTTGATCTTCTGCTAAGGAAGACTACAACATGTCGATGTAAAGATGGATGGGGGCAAGTGCGTGGAAATCTTGATTAAAACCCCTTTTGCATCAGCCAGGCCACTGAAGATCGGTTCTGGCTTGTTGTTTCAGACAATGATCCAAAACATATGGCTAAATCAACAAAAGTGTAGCTCAGGAATAAGAACATTCAGGTAACGGAGAGGCTTAGTTAGTCTTCATCTTCATTCCTTAGGGGGAAGCTAAAGCCTTGAGTTGCCGAACAAACTCTTGGAGAGGATCTGAAAAGATGAGTGGGCCAAAATAGTCCCTGGGATCTGGAAAAACTTGGTAACTAACTACAGGAAACGCCTGGCTGGCTGCTATGCTTGCCAACGAAGATTTCTTAACCAAGAACTGAGTTAAGCTTTGTTATGCGTTTTCAATAAAATACAAAGAAAATGTTCAACAATTTAAATAAATATAATGTTATTTTCTAGAATGTTGTTTTATATTCTCTCAAATTCAAGCCGAATCTACTCTGAAAATTATAGACGGTTTCTATTTTTGTAAAGTGACAAAATCAGAGAATTAGCAGGGAATGGAATACTTATTGTCCTCACCATATAGACATGATTAACATATTGACTTGGTACTATCTATTGCCTCAAGTGTCTTAACTAAAACTTCGTTGCGGAATATTCTCAAATTAAAAACATATTACGCGATTGTATTTCGCGGGTGCCACTGTCAAAATCCTGCAATTAACTTATTTCGTCAATTGGAGCCAACTTAATCTGCCTTTCCATTTAGATGCAAATAGATATTGAGTACGGGTGACTACTATGCCTCATTTTACAAGCGTATGACATGTACGCTTCTCCTGAGATCAAGTTATTTTTCCCGACCTTGGTAAAGTTTTGAACCGTGAGGGTCCCCTACCGCATATATATGTTTCTATCTGGTAGTCCGGAGGCTATGCTAGGTTATTTCCGTGGTGTACGTCATAGTAGGGACCTTATGCTTTCCATTCGAAGTCCTTTTAGGATATTTTAGGATAAGCCTAATGTGTTGTTTCCCCAGAAAGGTGGCGTACTGACCCTACTTACTCTTTTTTTTCGTCGTTCAGAGCTATCAACTATCTCATATTTATCACCAAGCACCTTTCTAATTTGCTATGTGGACTATTTATAATTCGTAACATATTGTTCTGCTATAATATATGACCGTGGTTATATAAGTAAGCAATAACATATGTTTTCGATAGTATTTTCTATGCACAGCGCTACTTGTAGTGGACACACATGTTTCCCTTGATTAATACCGTGAAACGGTTTATAATTATCTAAAGGGATGTGAACATAGAAAATCAACAAAAAGAAAAAAAAGACCTGAGGATGACTTAGACCTGTAACTAATAACAGGGAAGAGTATCGACTAACCGCTCGTCCATTAGGCCAAACGGTTATTTGAAGGTCGATGCCATGATAATTAAAATTCCTTTGCAATTCGAAACAATGAACAAAAAATTAATAATTACAAGAAATCAGAATGTGTTGTTGAAAGCAAGCGAAGAAAAACAGCACACCTGTTGTTTTAGTTAACTAACGGAAAGAAGACACTAATATAAAAAAAAGTAGAAGGAATAGATACCAAAAAGATATAGTGAAATGGTGAAATGGTTACCACAATATCTAGTGGGGTTCGACCAGATAGAATACAAAGAGCAAATGTATAACTACGGGTCGATAGAATACATAATAGATACACAAAATGGATTGCGCAGTCATTAAGATGCACTTGTTGAGTTCAGTAGTGTGATATCTAGAGAAGCTTCTGTCTCGAAACTGATCTAAGAATGAATAGAATCTCGTAATGCTTTCGAAGAAGCGAGTTTGCTAAGACAGATGGCACGCTTATAGATGACGCACCATGTTTCCGTGACTTCGCGTCGTCAACGTTCGGGCAGGTCGCAGAAGCGCCCAAGAATTGACGAGGCGAAAACGAAACGAAAACTGTCAACCGCTAAATTGAAGACCGGCAGACGATAATGACAAACCATAGCTAAACAGCTGTGTATTCATGTATTTATTTGTTGTCATAGGAAACATTGTTAATGAAATTTTTTTAAATATATAAAATTATTTTGTTTGTTATTTTAAGCAAACGTTTCTGTTATTTATTTATTTTAATGTTTCTTTTTTTTTCAATGTTTTTTTAAACATTTTTTGCAATATGTTTTTTCTTGTTAACATAAATACCGAAACAACTGTTTCTAAGCATTTTTCTCTTAACGAACGAACTGCTTTAAAGCAAATGGTGTCATTTGTTTCCAATCGTTTTTTCTGTATTTTCCCTTTCCTGGCCGTTTCTGGATTAGGGTTTAGGGTTGCAGCTGGTCCAAACGTTTTCTTGTGTACTGGTTCTGTTGCTGCTATAAATCAATTAGTCTTTTCGAGAGATTCAACGACCTGACAGCGATTATAGAAATTCATTTTTTGTTATTGAACGCAATTAATTTCTTCCAAAAGTTATCGGCTGCTTGTTGTAGCCTGATTGGCTAATGCCTCTTTCAACCTGATTGGTTAATAGTTTTGTTAACTCTCGGTCGCTTCCGAGATCTGCCCGAACGTTGATGACGCGAAGTCACGAAAACATGGTGGGTCATCTATAAGACTACCAGACAAATATATTACCGTCAGAAGTCGGTAAGTTTTTTGGTAAGACATGTATATTACCGTCAACAGTTAGTAAGTTTTGTGGTAAGACAGATATATTATTGTCAGCACTTAGTAAGGTTTTTCGTAAGACAGATATATGAACGTACACTCTGAGCCGAACTGAGTTTTTTTTTAAATTTTGTGACTTATCTATTCTTTTGTACTCATCTGAGAATCGGATGTATATCGCGATGGCATTAAATTATTTGAAGGATTTACTGAACAATTTATCCGGAGAATACTGAAGTTGATGTATTGTACATGTGATACTATTGTACACGAATTCCCCGATTTCTTTCAACATTGAAAAGTTCATGATTCGAAATCAAATGAAACGGGCGAGACATTTACTTAGAATGGGTAAAAATTGTCTACCTAAACGTTGTTAACACTTAACAAACTTCCTAGACATAAACGGTGGAAACGTTTTAGAAATTATCTAAACGACAATCTTACGCCTCTTGCTATAAGTGTGTTGTCGGCTGGGAACAGTTGGAAGAATATCGATCTCGATTAAGACAAATGTGCTTGGATAGTTATAACGCCTTTGAAAGGGAAAGTGCCAGACATTCATTTCTAAAACGAGCACTCAAGAAACGGCACACGAATTCAATACCAGATGACTCACATGCAGGGCATGTTTGTGAAATTTGTTGGAAATTTTCTTATCAAGAGCAAAACTTGCAAGTCAATTGAGATCATATGACCGAAAACTGCTTACAAAAAATGTCTCTCTTAAAGACCGTACGAATTTCGTGGCAAAGTATGAAGGTCAGCACATACACCTTGCAGTGAATCCATTGGCTACTACACTGAGAGGTATTGCTCCACTTTCCCTTCATCATCACCTTATTATGTTGAGTGTTTTGCAGGGAGGCGTCAAGTACCATTTTTGAGTCTTTGGTATGACGACCGAGGATTGAACCCCAGTCTCTAAGTCCATTAGCTAAGGCTGTTACAGAACGCCCATCAAGTTCCCATTATAGACAGCTAAAAAGACCTGTAACCGCATTGTCAGCAAAAGTGTGAATCTTAGGGATAACCATATTACATTTCTACATTAAATTGAAGAACTTGGAACATCAACACCCAAATTAAAAATGCCACCTGTTCACGAGATGAAAGTTTAAAAAAATCAGGAGATAAACTAACCCGTAAAAAAATCTTTAAAAGTAGAAAACAGATGTCTGTATAAGAGAAATGGTATACAAACTAAAACTTAAAAACTCATAGCCACCAAAAAAAACAACATTAACCGACGACCAAGGAGTTCTCGAAACATGTTTGATACATTAAGAACAATCACATGTTACATATAATAAGAACAATAACATGTTACATACAATGGGAACAATAACATGTTACATACAATAAGAACAATCACATGTTACATATAATAATAACAATAACATGTTACATACAATAAGAACAATAACATGTTACATACAATGGGAACAATAACATGTTACATATAATAAGAACAATAACATGTTACATACAATAAGAACAATAACATGTTTCATACAATAAGAACAATAACATGTTACATATAATAAGAACAATAACATGTTACATATAATAAGAACAAAACATGTTACATATAATAAGAACAATAACATGTTTCATACAATAAGAACAATAACATGTTACATATAATAAGAACAATAACATGTTACATACAATAAGAACAATAACATGTTACATACAATGGGAACAATAACATGTTACATATAATAAGAACAATAACATGTTACATACAATAAGAACAATAACATGTTTCATACAATAAGAACAATAACATGTTACATATAATAAGAACAATAACATGTTACATACAATAAGAACAATAACATGTTTCATACAATAAGAACAATAACATGTTACATATAATAAGAACAATAACATGTTACATACAATAAGAACAAAACATGTTACACACAATGGGAACAATAACATGTTACATATAATAAGAACAATAACATGTTACATACAATAAGAACAATAACATGTTACATATAATAAGAACAATAACATGTTACATACAATAAGAACAATAACATGTTACATACAATAAGAACAATAACATGTTACATACAATAAGAACAATAACATGTTACATATAATAAGAACAATAACATGTTACATACAATAAGAACAATAACATGTTACATACAATAAGAACAATAACATGTTACATACAATAAGAACAATAACATGTTACATATAATAAGAACAATAACATGTTACATACAATAAGAACAAAACATGTTACACACAATGGGAACAATAAGCTGCTACTCTGTACACTCGACATGCAACGTATCTACACTAACACTTGGCCTTTTAGCTAAAGCATCAAAAACACTAATTAAACCGCTAATGACGCCCTACAACAAGGTTAACAATATAATATGACAAAACCATAGTATACTGTTCTACGTGTGTAGATTTATATATGATGTGTATGAGTGTGTATGTGTATACGGTTGGGCTTGTGTGCGCGTGTATATTTGTATGCATAGGCCCGCTATTTATGGCGCAACAACCCCTCATCAAATCTAACAACAATTTAATGATGAAAAACACACCTAGCTTGGATTTCCACCACAGGTAAGAGACACACCTCTATAGATGTGTGTCTGTGTGTGCGTAGACGTATATAAGGCCATCTAAAAATAAAAAGATAAATCATATAATTTATTTTATACACTCATTTTATTATATGCCAATTTATATTATAGAATATGTGTTATATATAGTCTATATTAAATACTTTTTATAACACCTTTACTAAACTACTCTTTGAAGATAAAGCTGAGCGAGATTATCAAACTCAGACCATCTCGAGTTGTAAACAATAATCACTCGCACATGTAAGTGTTTTGCTGTTTTTTGGTGATTGTTTTGTTGTTTTTTGGGGGATTGTTTTGTTGTTTTTTGAAGATTGTTTTGTTGTTTTTTGGATTGTTTTGTTGTTTTTTGAAGATTGTTTTGTTGTTTTTTTGGATTGTAATGCTGTTTTTTGAAGATTGTTTTGTTGTTTTTTGGTGATTGTTTTGTTGTTTTTTGGGGGATTGTTTTGTTGTTTTTTGAAGATTGTTTTGTTGTTTTTTTGGATTGTTTTGCTGTTTTTGGTGATTGTTTTGTTGTTTTTTTGGGGATGGTTTTGTTGGTTTTTTTGGATTGTTTTGTTGTTTTTTGAAGATTGTTTTGTTGTTTTTTGGATTGTTTTGTTGTTTTTTGAAGATAGTTTTGTTGTTTATTTGGATTGTTTTGTTGTTTTTTGAAGATTGTTTTGTTGTTTTTTTTATTCTTTTGTTGTTTTTTTTATTTTTTTGTTGTTTTTTGAAGATTGTTTTGTCGTTTTTTTTGGATTGTTCTGTTGTTTTTTGAAGATTGTTTTGTTGTTTTTTGAAGATTGTTTTGTTGTTTTTTGAAGATTGTTTTGTTGTTTTTTTGGATTGTTTTGTTGTTTTTGAAGATTGTTTTGTTGTTGTTTTTTTTATTGTTTTGTTGTTTTTGAAGATTGTTTTGTTGTTTTTTTGGATTGTTTTGTTGTTTTTGAAGATTGTTTTGTTGTTGTTTTTTTTATTGTTTTGTTGTTTTTGAAGATTGTTTTGTTGTTTTTTTGGATTGTTCTGTTGTTTTTTGAAGATTGTTTTGTTGTTGTTTTTTTTATTGTTTTGTTGTTTTTGAAGATTGTTTTGTTGTTTTTTTGGATTGTTTTGTTGTTTTTTGAAGATTGTTTTGTTGTTTTTTGAAGATTGTTTTGTTGTTTTTTGAAGATTGTTTTGTTGTTGTTCTTTGGATTTAATGGAAATATATTACTTTCAGTTTCAACCAACATTAAAAGAATATCTTCCAAAACGCGCAATGAAAGAATTCTTAGCTAATTTACAGTTACATGTCTGAATTCAAAAGAAAATTCAGGAGAATACTGTGACAATACACCGGTTTTCAACACCGGACAGTAAAAAGGCAACAATTCGAAAGCGAATTTGGTGTGACATTAAATAATTACCGGTTCATCGACATGAGACCGTTTGTAAGACAACATCCAATATGTAAATAACTTAATTAATATATATATATACATACACATATATATATATATATATATATATATATATATATATATATATATATATATATATATATATATATATACTAATGATAATAGAATTAACGATAAGTCAAATATCGTAGAGTGATCTATCTCGATATAATAAAGCTCAATACGTTGAGTAGAGACATAAATTTTAAAGAAAGAAAGATGAAGATAAAAAATTGTACAAAATTACATAAAGTTACATAAATTAATACAAATTTTATTACGTCGAAAGTTTAGATGCAAGGAGTTGCATTAATCCTTAAACCATGGTTTTTCAAAGATAAAACTCTTCCCGTCAGAGGATAAAATCTGGTAATATGGTATTTATAACAATTAAATATTACCTAGTTCCATTTCACTTTGAAAAATTGAAGAATAAAAAAACAAAAAAGGTTGGGGATAAAGAAATAAAATGACCTCGGTGGATCCGGTTCTATTCTCTTTAGTCGGCAAAGCTTCCTACCCTAAGCAGAATATTTAAGATGATATATAAAACTTTTGAAACATTTCTCTGCCAAGGAAGCCAGGAATTGAAGGCAGATATGCACTTTTCCACATAACGCCTTTCAACAGACAATCTTAACCTCGGATTTGCCGAATTGGATATTTAAAATACCAATCCAGGAGTTATACTTGTAACTCCACGGAAATATACATATAACGGAGTACGAATCCATACGGACCAAGTGAGATATTTTGAACCCTCCACCTTTTACTTGTAAATTGTTAAAAAACTGTTACTTTTACTATTAACTATCTACATCATAACGTCCCTTTCGTCTTCAAAAATCACTTCGCAATACTGCTAATTGTTTACTTCCCGGCCTTTTATTTATTAAGATTAATGTAACTCCTTGCATCTAAACGTTCGATGTAATAAAATTTGTATTAATTTATGTAACTTTATGTAATGTTGTACAATTTTTTATCTTCATCTTTCTTTCTTTAATATATATATATATATATATATATATATATATATATATATTATTACCAGGCCTGTCTAAAAGGTATACGACAGTAGGCCAGAAAAAATATTTCAAATACGTTACGTGGTTGGTACCCTAATCCCCTTCAAAGTAGACCCCTTTTGCTTGCTCACACTTAGCCCACCGATCCATCCACTGCCGGGAACACCTCTTGGTGTTAATCTCTGACGTCGCGTTAGATTCAGCAGGTGTTTGGCGAAGACTAGATGTGTAACACAAATTAAGGAGTGGTTCAACTGATTCAAAAATGACCGCTCATCAGCGGAGAGTGACCAGCGTTCTGGCAGGCCCCAAACTGCTCGGAGTGCAGCTGTTGTTGAGAGGGTGCGAAAAAAGAGATAATGTGGTACGCGACGAATTATCGATGGTTGAATTTATTGATTTTTATATATATTATTTTAATTTATATCATATATATATATGTGTGTGTGTGTGTGAAAAAAGACAAACGGAAAACAGGTTAAAATGCAGGAGAAAAACAAAAACAGGAGATGTGACCGGTTTCGTTCGTATTAACGGTCAAATCTCTTGTTTTTGTTTTCTCCTGCATTCCGCTAGGATATATCTCCTGTTTTCCGTTTTTCTTTTTTCACACATTTTGTCTACCACGGCATTTCATTTTCATGACTTATTGTGCACCTTACCCCATATATATATATATATATATATATATATATATATATATATATATATATATATATATATATAGAGAGAGAGAGAGAGAGAGAGAGAGAGAGAGAGAGATATTCTTAACCCGACAATCGAGCATGCTATCATTTAAAATTTCCCGCCCACAAGTTAATTTTATTCACCTTGTTGTTACGGTTAAAAGGAAATGAAAAATGGCGATTAATAACAAGCATGCAGTGCAGTGCATGTTACTTTATGTAAAGTGGCTTCAAGACAGCAGTGAAGACTTCATTCACAGGACATTTTCTGTATGTTGCGTTTCCGCCAAATGATTTAATTAAAACCTCAATCTACTGATAATAGGTATAGTGACAGTGGTTCGGTGTACTAAAAATTCACTGCTTAAAACGAAATAAAAACAAAACAAAAATAACTTAACGACAAAAACGAATGTTTGAAACGTATTTCTGAAGAAAATATTCTAATTATAATGATGACTCCTAAATTTAAGACTTAAATTATCAGTTAAATATTTCAAATTTTAAATTAAGATATAAAGTTCAATTTTGTAAGATTTGGAGTGTAGAGTTTAAATTATATTTTTGAATCGTCAAATTCCTTAAAGATTTGAATGCTTCAATTTGGAAGTTAATTCTAAAAAAATACACCTTTGAAGCGGTAAAACAGCAACATTCATCCTCAAAAATTAAATTATTTTAAATAAAACTTAATTACGATTAAGACCCATATATTAATATATAACACTTACCCCTTGCCCCGGTGCTTTTTGCAAAAGAGACACTTCAGCAATGCACCGTTTAACGGTGAATTCAAACGTAATTCCTCTCTCTTGTTTTTATTTTGATTCGATGAAGATTCCTTATGGGCTATAGACGACATTTAAAAGTGTAAACGTCAGTCAATCTGGATGAAACCGCGGTACGCCTCTGAAATATGTAACGTATATTTTTTTTAATGAAACAATGTGTATATACATATATATGTTCCTTCAGGAGTTAAACAATCTTGACGACAGCTGCCGATAACAGGTTTAAACTCTCGTTGATTTATCTGGTTGTTCATAGTGGCCGAGAGTGTTAAAGCGTTGGAATTTAGGTTATAACATGACTCGTGTTCCGGGGGTTCGAATCCTTATAATTATCTCTACACTGAGAAACGTATACGTATGTCGGTAAACAAATATAAATATTTATATATATATATATATATATATATATATATATATATATATATATATATATATATATATATGTGTGTGTGTGTGCATATTTACTTTCTTTCTTCCTCCGACATATTTAAATGTATTATGCTCAAATTTGTCTATATAGTTCCCCATCATATCCACAAATAACAGGTATTCTTGTTTTTTAACACTTTTTTCAACCTGCCACTCTTGAAAAAGACTTTGTAACAGTTTAGTGAAATTACAAGATATGTTTTAATCTATCTTAACTAAGTAAACGCTATAGGTTTAATAACATACAAAAATATCCTCAAAAACGACATGTGATTTTTTATTTAATTACTTTCCTAACTTACACTTAAAAAACAAATCAGTACTTTCCCTAAGTAAATGAATAACATAGTTTACAAAAATATAAACCCATAAATTATTTCAGTTTAAAAAAATATTTTGGTTTATGTTGTCAGTTGTTAAGATGGACTTCACATAATTTTGCTTTCGTTGATTTTCATTTTGACGGCAGATGCACAGTCATTCTACTGCTGTTTCTTTCTACTTCATTTTTGTTTTCTCTGTTTTACGGCGTATTAACTCATTGGATGTTTTAACTAAATAGATTCATTGTCCAGAGTGATTGCTTGAAATATAACAATATTGACAAACATTTCATAGCGTGCGCCTAAATACTGTATATGACGAGTAAAAAAATCAGAAGTTACTTTTGCTATCACATTGCTCAATAATTCGCAGGCCTTACGACTAAAATACAAATTCGACTTTATACATCCACATAGTCTCTTTCAAGTGTGATACACTAATTCCAACGCTTCTCTTGACAATTTGATGCTTTTTTGTAGAACGGGTTTTTTTTGGCCTCGGTATCCGATATCACTTCTGCATTGAAGCCAAATCTATTTCACTGGAGCATCATTTTGAGAATTACCAAAAGCGAGTAGTCGCTGGGGGTCAGATCTTGAGAATAGGGTTGGTGGAGAAGCAATTTGAACTGCAATTTATGTAGTTTTGTTATCGTTGCGATCGACTTGTGGCGCGGTAAATTGTCTTGGTGCAAATAATTATTTTCTTCTTAATTTGTGCCCGTTTTTAGGCGATTTCTTTATTTAAACGCACTAATATGCGCTATTGGTGGTTCTTCTTGATCAAGGTAATCTATGAACAAAATACCTTGCGCATACGAAAATACGGAGGTCAAAACATCGCTTGCTGATGTGTGCGCCTTTGGTAGCATTCGGGGGTTTCACCTCCCCTTGTTCAATTTCACTCGAAAGTTAAGTGGGGGATCCCTGTTTCATCCATCGCCAGATATATTGCTGCAAAATCTCTTACATTTTACATTGAAACGGTTTCAAACAACGCTCTTAATCGTCGACTGTGCATCCACTTTCAACATAGCTTTCTAAATGATAAATCTTCATGTAAAATAGTGAATACACTAACTTCTAATATTTTCAGCTCTTTTGTTATCTGTCGCTATTTCAATTTACGATCGACCAAAACGGGTTTGTGGATTTTTTCCGGGACATCTCCCGAATTCAGATGAGCTGAGAATTCAGCACCATTTGTACCCGTACGGCCGCGTTTTAAGTCGGCATACCACATTTTAAACGACGTCCGAATAAACAGAATTTTCTCAATAAAAAAGCGCACGTAATTCAGATTTTTCTATTATTTTGAAAACATGCAACAGTAGCTTTACTTACATAACTGTAATTTGAAACTAACAATCCGATTAGGTTCAAATGTTCGCACTTCATGAAAATCACATTATGTTTTATTAGTCGCACAAGCTATATGTTAAGCACGGTACTTATTGAGTGATGTCTTGTTTATGTTTCAACAATTAGACATCCGATTGAACATATTGTAATACAGATATTTAAATAAAATATATTCATTAATTGAATGATTTTTCCACAAACATAAATATATTATTACAAAAAGAGAAGGTAATGAGTGCAAAGAAATAAAGTCAAAAACTCCCAGGTAACGACGAGTAAATAAGACTCCCACTAACTTAAGTAACGAAAAGAAAAAAAATAATAAAAAACCTAGTAACTTTTCCCAGGAGAACATGCGACTTCCTCCGAAATCAAATATTACTGAAGATAGTCTGGCCGACTTGTGTATAAATGTAAGCAGCCCCAAAAAGCAGTAGTCTTCAATCTGACCACGCTTCTGGCTCGAAGCCATAGGTTCTATGGTATTTTGACCTCATCTTCTGTAGCAGTATTGATTAATAAATGTTAAATAATCGAGCACTCTGGTGGATTTCTTTTAACTAAACAAATCTAAAGATTATATATATATATATATATATATATATATATATATATATATGTGTGTGTGTGTGTGTGTGTGTGTACAACGTGTGTTTATTTGGGTATTTACCGTGTCGATCTTCTTTTTATAGGTCTTATTTATGTTCTCATAAAAACCTATGCTTGCTATATAAAATAATTGCGTATCGTTTGTCCCCACCGTTTGCTATGATCTTGTTGACTGAGCAGTTAGAAGACTCCAGAGATACTTTATGAAGACGTACACAATCGCTCTGATATCAAAGAAACACTATTTGCTTCGAGACACATAACTGAAAACAGAACGACACATTGGTCACCGGGGAATTGCTATTTACCGATTGTGATTCACGTTATGGGAAGGAAAGAAAAACTGTTAGTACATGGAAACGTAAACGAAGTCACATGCAAACTGACAGTTGCGTTTCAACACCCGTAAAAAGACATTTTAAAATACAGCAATATATATATATATATATATAATGATCACAAAAATAGTAGAAATTTCAATTTTCTATTATTCACATGCACATATACATAGATATATTATATATGAAAATAGCCTAAAAGTACGTTACGAAATAGTTGAACGTATACTCAATTGTATTTGATACAATTTGCAACAAATATAATGCAATAATTTATATGCCATCGTTCATTACTTACATTCGAAACAGTCTTTATATATTTATGTATGCCACCACGGAAACGCTCTTGCTATCATTGTGCATATGTATACATAGATCATTTATGTTAGTTCAGCACGTTCAAAAGCTTTAACAAGAGGCGAAAAATAGCAAATAACAAAATACAAAACTAATTCGTTAAACCAGAATAAATAATTTATATCACGATGCCGACACATGAATAAATTTAAAATAGTCTAACGATAACGCAAAACAATCTCCCAATTAAGGATTTAAATTATTTTAAAATTAATTACATTTACAGATCTAAAATTATAGAGCATGAGACATACTAATCTTTAAATTTATATTATTTATAATATTCACTCATTAAATTCTAGTTAACTATTTGCATGTATGCATGAGTAATCAGTAAACCTAAGTATTTTAGTTACGATTGTACGTGTTCGTGTGTATATATGTGTGTGCTCTCACTTTACTATTAATTCCGAAGCTAATAGTGTATGTAAGTGCGTAGGTGTTCTGATAGAAAGTTACAGACATTATCCTAGGATCCTACATTAACATAATACTGCAAACTAGCTCCCGGATATTTTAGTAACTTACTACCTAGCTCTACTCACGTATTAAAGTAAATGCTAAAAGTCGATACATAATATTAATATGATATTTATCTTATTATAATATTATATGTGTATACATGAAATAATATATAAAATATATTAGTTATTTACGGGACTGGTAAATATACAAATATACAAAATAATATGACAATATATTAATGTGAAAAGCCATATCTAGCAATAGTCGGTCAATCACATACAATCAAATGTAGAATCAAGTATTACTTATCGCTCTTTACGTATGCGTGAACTTCAAGTAGTGATATACCATTGAAGATATAACAGAATGTACACTCAATCTCAAAACAAAAATGGCTATTGTTTTAGTATATTTTGACACAAATGATGTGAATATAATTATCTAGGGAATCGTAATCTTTAAAAAAATGAAGAGAGTTTGTTTTGTTCCGGAATTCTATATGACTGTCATCTAATGGGTTGTTGTTGTTTTTTTTCTCAGGAATAACCGCTGCCGTATTGTTCACTTCCTAAGTATATATATATATATATATATATATATATATATATATATATATATATATATATATATATATATATCATATATATATATATATCATATATATCATATATATATATATCATATATATATATCATATATATATATATATATATCATTTATATACATATCATATATATATATCATATATATATCATATATATATCATATATATATATCATTTATATATATATCATATATATATATATCATATATATATATATATATATCATTTATATATATATCATATATATCATATATATTATATATATATATATTATATATGATATATCATATATATATCATATATATATATATATTATATATATTATATATATATCATATATATATATATCATATATATATATATCATATATATATCATATATATATCATATATATATATATCATATATATATCATATATATATCATATATATATAATATATATATCATATATATATATCATATATATATATCATATATATACATATATATTATATATACATATATATATAGTATATATATAATATATATATTATATATATATATATATTTATATATATATATATATATATATATATATATATATATATATATATATATATATATATATATATATATACAATATCTAAGGTGAGGAAGATCCCTTTACTTAGGAAGTGAAGAATACGACAGCGGTTATCGCTAACAAAAAAAAACTAAAAAAATATCAACTATATATGTATAACGAACACTCGAAAATAACAATATAAAAACTGTTCTCTCTTTCCTTAATTATAAACACGAGGAATCAGTCTAAAAGTGCTATTCTCATGTATTTCAAAGAAGTCATATACATATAGTTATTGCTATTGTACATAAATTATTTAAAGAGTTGGCATCGTATATATAAATTTTTAGACTAAAATATTATTCTCATGTGTATAGTAAGATCAAATAAAATACACTAATGTTGCGATAAAAATCCACATTGTACCATTATCATGTACACAATAGATAATCGCTTAAAACATTTTATTATAATTAAAATAAACAATTTCTTAAAGCATAAAAAATTAATTGCTACAGTTATACTATGTAAAAGAGGCAAATAAATACATCTATAAAGTATTTAAATAAAAACCTTACTCATAGAGTTTAAATCAATGTTAGGCTATTTTTTCAATTTCTTAAATTGCTTGCTATCTTAGTAAGAATGAAAAGTAATCGGAATAAGATCTTTTATATAATTTATATAGTTTGACGTTAATAATGGGATATTAATTAGGCAACTATTATTCAATAAATAAATATATATATATATATATATATATATATATATATATATATATATATATATATATACACTCATGAACAAAAAAAAATGGGCCAGGAAAGAAATTTACAATTTATTGCACAAAAAGCTGCATTACACAAAATGCAATTAAATAATAAACGAAAATGAGTAAAAAATATAAAGAGCAAGATATTTACTTTAATAAAAACTTAGTATGGAATGGAATTGCCCTTAGATCTTTTTAAAAGATCAATTCTTTTTATCATGCTCTCAACCAACTTGGAGCACTGTGAAGAGGAGATGTTATTCCATTCTCTTTGTACTGCTTCCCATAATTTTTCTTTGTTGGAAAAAGTTTTTCTAACTAATGCACGAGATATTATAGCCCAAATATTTTCCATTGGGTTTAAATCTGGGCTTTGGCCAGGCCAAAACATCACATCAATTGAATTATCAGTAAGCCACTTCTTTGTGACTTTTGCTGTGTGTGCAGGGGCATTATCATGTTGAAAAATAATGTCATTGTTCATTTCTAACTTCTGGATGCTTGGTAATAAACCTCTTTCTAATATTTGAATGTATTCTTTGGCATTAATTGACGCATCACATCTGATAATTTCCCCAACTCCTGCAGCAGAAAAGGTCCCCCATACCATTATTCCTCCGTTTCCATGTTTTACTGTGGTTTTTATGCAATTCGGTGAAAATCTTTCTCCGGATCTTCGGATGCAACGTTCAGGGGCATCACTGGCAACGCAAAATCTTGATTCGTCTGACCAGAAAACATTTCTAAACCAATCTGCATCTTTCGTACCATAACATGATGCAAATGTCTTTCTGTCGCTGATGTTCTTCTTAGTTAACAAAGGTTTTTTTGCACATCTTTTTGATGAAAATCCCATTTCCTTCATCCTTCTGGATATTGTCACTCTAGAAAGAGAATTTCCTTTTGCTGTTTCGAATTGTTTGCTATGGTCAACATAAGTTTTTTTGCGATCCTTCAAAACGGTCATTTTAAGCCTGTGATCGTCCTTCATTGTGGATGCTCTGGGGCGACCAGAACCAACTTTCCTGCTCACTGTGCCTTCAATTTCGAACCTTTGCCCAATTCTCTTCACAGCTGAAAGAGATGTTGCCACCTTTTCTTCTTTCAAAATGTCGAAAATCTGCTTGTAAGTCAAATTTGCCTGTCGTAATCCTGCAATTCGGTTTTTAATTTTTTCGTCAAGATGTCGTCTTACTTTTCTTGGACTCATCTTTAATACTAATAATCTGAAAAATACTAAATAACAGCTAATTATTAGCAAACAAGCGATAAAAATTTTAAAAATTGTTTTCTTTCCAATTTCAATCATGGCCCATTTTTTTTGTTCCAATTTTAATCATGGCCCATTTTTTTTGTTCACGAGTGTATATATATATATATATATATATATATATATATATATATATATATATATATATATATATATATATATATATATAATGCTTAAAGGTAAAACTCACTCAAACATTAAACTGGCTTTTATGACCTACGAAACAATCGTCTTAAGTAATTAAAATAGGATTCATCCATTTTTTAAATCTAAGCAAATAGATGTCCCTATGTTTCGGGTTCCCTACGATTGTTAGCAGTGGGTTCTACGTTAAAAAGAAAACTACTGTCGCCCCCAAGTAAAGGTAATCCAAGAATATGCGTTAAGCTTACAAAGGTCAGTAAACTTGACTTTTTAATGAAAACACAGTCTAATCGGTGCACTTTTTGATGCCATCCATAACGACGGTGCCACGCTGTGAAAATGAGTTAGTGACCCAAATTAACCCCGTGGCACAAACAACCCCTGAGTTTCCTAATAATATGAAGTAAGCAAAGGATTATATCGTATAGCCCATTAAAGAAAATATGAACATCTTTTGCGAGTAAAAGCAAAAAGAAGAAAACTTTGAGTTTCCATACCAAAAAAGTATCGTAAGAATTTTCTTTTAAAGTTGAATAATGAAACATGTATTTTTTAAAAATAAAAATATGACTATGATTATTATTATTATTATATTATGTTTATATGTAATTTTCAATAATTGGGAAGCGTAAGTTAACCTCGTAACGCAAATAATCCCCGAGTTCCGTAATAATGTCGAATAAGGCATTGGTAATTTTGTATGTGCCAAGAAATAAAAAGGTAGAAATCGTTTTTATGTTTCTTACATGAACAAAATTATATAAATAGCATATATCATAAGTGTATAGACAAAAGAAATGCTACACCTTCGAAAAGGTTCAACTTGGAAATAGTTTATGAAGTTAACAATAAAAAGTGTCTGTCGGTATAGATAACACAAGTTAATCGAACGATAAATGCCATCATACCAGTACATATTCGTAAGATTTTAAAAATAAAACAGGAAATCGCCTAATATAAAGTTGTATTTGTTCAAATTTTCACTCGTTAACCGAGACAATAAAGAATTATGTTGGAAAAAACTCTGAAATTGTACACTGCTGTCGGTAAGATAATCACTAAATAAAAGGCATTCCATTGTAGATACATTTTTATACAATAAGAAAACATTAAAAATACATGAAAAATTAAATTGAAGCGTCAGCACTTAAAATTTTATTTTGAATTTATTTGGAATTTTTACTTTATATGTTTTGTTTTAAAATGATAATAATAATCATAATAATAATAATAATAATAATAATAATAATAATAATAATAATAATAATAATAACTAAATAAATAAATAAATAAAAATGAAAGTGAGTATAGCAATAAAATATAGACATACATATAGAGTTAAATATAGACATTCACAGTAGACCATAGTGTAATACTCTGACTCTGTCGTTGAGATCTACTGTATGTCTATATATTTATACTCGCCACTTTCAGTGTAAATATTACTTAATTTCTCCGTAATCACGTGATAATCTCTCCTGGGCCCAAGGACTAGGTGAACGCGTATTGATTCAAGATGTCTCTGTGAACCAAGTTCGCGCTGTGCGACTGTCTAAGATAGATATTTCCCTGCGCTGAAGAGAGCTGTAAGCTCGAAACGAAGTCGTACGTAGGTATATATATATATATATATATATATATATATATATATATATATATATATATATATATATATATAGTCTAAAGAAGCTTTGAGTTATTTTAAACAAAAAGACAAAAAAAAAGGAAAATGCAGTTTAAATTCCCAGAGAAACTAACTAAATCCAAAATAACATTTGTTGGAAAATTCATAAATAAATAATATATAATAGTAAGTAAATAAAATAAAAAGGGGGATTAAGTATCTAACAGTGAAACAAAAGCAGGAGACCTTAACGTAAGCATCTAATATTAACACGGGGATCTTCAGCTGTTTACCATGTAACTGTTTCAGAGATTTAAAAACAGGACAGTTATATATATATATATATATATATATATATATATATATATATATATATATATATATATATATATATATATAATGATCACATGTAAAAGCTCTATTTGATGATTACTATCCTGCGAATGTTTTCCTTTCCTGGATTATATACATATATACACACACACACACACATATATATATATATATATGTGTGTGTGTGTAGCTGTGTGATTAGCGATTAGTAGCATGTTAATAACGTCCCAAATAGCATAGTCCAGAAGGTTTTGAGCTGGGATAGAAGGCGGTCATAAACATGATTCCCCAAAATTGCTAAAGTTTGATTTGCGGAAATCTTGTATTTTTCTAGCTAAGTGGGCTGGATCACGACCCTTTGTTTATATATAATAATCATCTGAGACGTTTTCTTTAAGCCGTGGCAATACTTGTTATTTAATTGTCTTGTACTAAGTATTAACATTCATCTTTTCATTCGCTTTGTAGAAGTTATGGGCATTTTCTTTCTATAGGAAACAGCAACACTAAAAGACAACTTGAGCAGGATGTTTTGTTCTGAATGTAACCTTAACTGCAACCGTCGATTTTGCGATGAATCCGACATTACTGCGGTTCAGCACAGCATCGACAGTGAACATATTCTTATCTGAAAAGATTGTTACAATGAAGGACATTTTCTTTAACTATGTAATAATTAAATTGCATCTATTTCCTTTATTGCAAAAAGTGTTTTCGTTTTTTTGTGCAAGATTTTAACTTCAAATCATATTTTACTGCATTTATAATTGTATAGAATTACAGGTTTTTGAAAGGAAAATATCGGACGTTGAAAGCGTACTCTTCCGTAAATAGCTTATTAATGAATTTAAAAAATACATTTTATTTTATATTTATTTGATCGGTTTATATAAAAAAACAAATAAATCACGATATTAAAGCTTTTTGTATAACAATACTTTTTGTGCTTTTAGCACATACTCTTCTATAACAATGAAAATTACAACCGATTACAAACAATACAATTAAATACTTGATAGAATTATCGTTTATTCTGGCAATGTACACATCAAATAATTTCCTTTTATGAAATTTCCTTTTCCTTTTGGTAAAAATTACTAATAAAATGTTTTAAACAGATTATTTGAAAAAGTACAAACTTTTTTCAAAATAAGTAAAATACATTTCTTTCGGTAGTAATTCTATGATTTGAAACAAAATACACGATTTGTCAAATGTATATTTCAAACGTTTAGTTTGACTAATAATCAACCTAAACGTTTGATATATAAGTTAACTGTGAATCGGCAAAAACTAAACATTTTCCCGGCAGGAGGTAGACTTCTGTCTGTGTGAGGGAAATATCTATCTCATCCTCTAAAATATAACTATGTAAACTAAAAATATCGCTAAAATAGATTAAAAATACATATTAAAACGAACTCGGAAAATAATTAAATATTGAAGTCGAAACATAATTAAATATTGAAGTCGAAACTATTTAATTAAATAGTGATGTAGGAAGTAAGCTATTGATCACAAACAAAACGAAGAAACGACTGCCGCTACTTTATATATCAGATTAAAACTGTTGTTACTATTTTGTGTTATTTTATCATAATGGAAATGTGTTATCTGTTTGTAACCCAAACAGTGTTCCATTCTTTAAAGATATTATGTCAGATTCTCAAATATTTTATTAATACGGAATATTTGAAATGATCTAATACTATTTATAACTACCCGGTCTATCTCCCGGTGCAGTTAACGTAGTTTTAATAATAGGTAAAGTAATGAAATGTCAGAAAAAGTAATTAATTGAAATGGTTTCTTTGTTTTCTAAGACACGGAAAAACATCATAGTATCTACAATTTAATGAGTAAATTATTTTTGTAAATAAACTAGTGTTGGCTATTTTATTTCACAACTCTAATGTATAATATGGTTGATTTGTGTTTATAAGAAACGGAAATGCATGCTAATTCTTGCAGAAATGAATTCTAAGGCATCCTGTAAATTAATTTTTTAAAATAAATTACTGTTTCTAAATAAGATTTTCATTTCACGAATTAATTCCTTAAAAAAGCTGACTTGTATTATAATTCATATTATTCACGAATTAATTGATTAAAATAACTGACTCATATTACCAATGCAATATCAAAAGAAATGCCTGCTCCTCTGACCGAGACCTGACAATTCCACGCTATATTCTAGCTTTTAATGTCCGGTAATCAAAAGATCAAAAGTATCACTTTCTTGGAATATGTGCAATTTACACACCTATGTCCCTAAGGAAAAAAATGGGAGCCTATTCTTTACAAATGTATTAGTGATTTGTTGTTGTTTATCGTATTCGTGTAGCTGTTCTAATCAAAGTGTCACACTAAATAGTTCGTTTGGTGTGGCGAGATATGACATCTGTAATAGCTACAACTTTAAAGGAATTTTTCAAATAACACATCTTAATGTTAAAAGCTTCCCTAGGTACTAAGTAAACTGTAGACTTTGGTGGAACATTCACCTCATGCGAAAAAGTTTGGGTAGTAAAATAAATAGAAATATAGAATTTTTCTCTTATTAACGATGTAAGCAGCCGATGCTGTGAAGGTGATCAGTGAAAACTGATTCCATGTTAAAATATTTCGCCGCGGACGGATTTGTGCGTGCAGTTTAAAGTATGATTTTTTGACAAAAATTGACGTGAGTCGCTGCATAAGATTTAACTATATTCTTTTACTTTTTATGCATCTCGAACGCAGCTATCAGCATTTCTCTCTGTCTCTGTCTGTCTGTCTCTCTCTCTCTCTTTATATATATATATATATATATATATGTGTGTGTGTGTATGTGTGTATGTATATATGTATATATATGTGTGTATGTGTATATATGTGTATGTGTATATATATATAATTATATATTTCTATATTTTTATATTTTATATTTTTATAGCTATTATATATTTATACATTTTTATAGTTATAAATAATATTGCGAATATTTTCTTAAATTTTATTTTTATTATTATTATTATCATATAATATTATAATTTATTAAAAATAAGCTATTAATAATATTGTCAATATGATCTTAAATTTTATTATTATTATTAATCAAATAATTTATTTAAAATGGCATGGTCTAACGATTTCTTTCTGTAGAAAGCGCATTGAATTGTTTTATTTTTAAATTGATATATATTAGATTGGAATATATATATATATATATATATATATATATATATATATATATATATATATATATATTTCAGAGTAAACATTTTTAATCAATGAAACGGGCCAGTGGAAAAAAAAGAAAATAGATAAATTTTTCCTTATAGTCTTATCGTCTGACCCTCTAAGAGGAACGTCAGGATGATAAATTAAAAACTAAGAAAATCGAATGAGATATGAAGGGGAAATTGTTTAAGTTTGAGAAAACGATTGAGAGAAAAAAACGTAAATCTTATGGCGGATTTGAATCATTAAAGATCTCCAAGTGATGCTTCAAAATCTTTTAATTTATCATTCTGACGTTTCCTCTTAGAGTATCCGACAATAAGGCCTTAAGGAAAATTTTAGCAATGTTCTTTTTTTTCTCCATCCGCCCGTTTCATTGATTCAAAAATGTTTTCTCTGAAATTTATCCTACTATTTTGTTGTACGCGAAATTTACTTACACACACACACACACACACATATATATATATATATATATATATATATATATATATATATATATATATATATATATATATATATATGACATGTCTCTAATCTTGGTTGTCTGATAATCGTGTTGCCTTCCTTCCTCTCACCTTGTTTTCCCCTCCTGACTCCTTCCTAACTGATGCTCACAGAGTAATATGTTTTTGGAATAAGTTGCCAGATCGGATTAAGAACAGCAATAGCGTTGATCAGTTTAAGATGTGGTTGGATTAATTCAGAGAAAGTAGTAGGAGGGAGAAATAAACGGGGAACTTTTGGGAGTTGTCAAATGAAATATTTAACAGTATTTGATCTGGATATCGATACTGTACTAAGAGTTTTACTTTTTGAATGTTTTTAACAGTTGAATTGAGAAGATAGTTAAAGAGGAGATGTCCAAAGAGGCATAACAAACAAATAATTAAGTACTATTAGCATGTACAGGTGACGGTACAGAAGACAGCCCAAGACCATGGTAGTACTCATATTAGTTAAGAGGGATGTGGAAGGGGGTACGAGAATACATTTAGTGTAAAACCATGCGGGTACCTGGTACTAGATGATATCAGATAGGGTCGGGGATGTACTACCAAAAACTAAACTTCGGAAATTCTAATTAGTACCCATACATGTGTACTACCTGTCCGATCCCCAACACTGATTAAACTTATTAGATCGACAGCTGTGGTAGATTTAATTGGAAAATATGTTTGCGGCTGATCTTTCAAATAAAATTTGTTGCTACAGTAAAAGATAAAATATATTATATTAAAACTAATGCATAAGACCGGATGTAAGTGATTATTTATATAAAAACGTTTTATTTTATTTTTTGTCCAGAGTAAAGTTTCCCCCGAAAATGTAGGATTTATTGAACATTTTTTCTTCTTCCTTTAAAAGGTAAATTTAAAGAAATAAGACAGACTAAAGCAAAAATTTTAAGAAAAACATCTTTAAATGTGTTTATTTTCTGATTAATTAAAATGTTTTGACGTGTGTTTTTGTTACTTCATTCATGAGTGGGCGTACGATTGAAATGTGAATACCTGTAATTAAATGAATATTTTTTCTCTATGCTTTTTAAGAATTAATTTTATTTCATTAAAAATGAAATTAAAATTTGGTAAGACGAATTACTAAAAACAGTGAAACAAAAATATTTTTCTGGCGATAAACTTTACAGACTTTATTTTTCACTGAAAGATTTCAAAATGTTTATGAAGAAAGGAAAACTTAAATTCCTAATACTATCTTGGTTTTATATTCTAATTTATTTTAAAACAGATAATAAGCGAACGATATTAAAAATGTCGACCTCCAAGAAACAACGAGACGCGCGTGCGTAGTCTGTGTAAATATTTAAATATGTTCAAAATTTGTTTCGGTCAATTTCTTTTTAATCCGTACAATTAATCGACAAAATCTGAAATCCTAGAAAACCCGGATGGATGTGCTTGAGAGAAAAAGGGATACACATGCTAGCATGTAAAACGGACGTTAAACCGACGACGGCGGCGGCGACGGCGACGACGACGACGACGACGACGATGATGATGATGATGATGGTGGTGGTGGTGGTGGTGATGATGATGATGATGATGATGATGATGATGATGATGATGATGATGATGATGATGATGCCGACGACGACGACGACGACAACGACGATGATGACGACGACGATGATGACGACGACGACGACGACGACGACGCTATGTGGGCTCCCTATCAGTACCGAAATGGAACTAAGCCGTATACTTTAATTTTTGACCTCAAAAACAAAAACATGAAAATAATAATTAATAATAAATTTACTTTTAAAAACAAAATTAAAATTATCAGACGATAAAATTATCAATCCATATTTTTTTAATTTCAAAGATTTTAATATTCAATGAAATATGAATTTATATATCAACAAACAGTTGTTCACTTTCTGTTATTTCCTGTATTATTGTACATTAGAAACCTATGCTTGGTCATCCAAAACGAAAAATGAGATTCTATTTTTTTGGGCGATTACTTTTAAACACCCTGAAACACTTGGATATAATTTTATTTTAAATAAGATATGTTAGGCTATAGAGAAAAGTCAGTTTAGCATATAAATCAAACATAAATTGATCACTCACTTTTCAACCAGATAGAGTTTCAACGATCGGTAAGCCTGCTATGGTTTTAGTTCAATCTTAAGTTGTTTACATAATTTTGTTCGGGTTTGTTTCCACCAAAACTAAAGGTGAGTGGTAAGATTAAAGGGGGCGTGTAGTATTTTTTACAAATTCTTCGTAGAAATTGAGGAGTTTGTCATTTAGAAATTAGTCATGCGCATGAGTTCGATATTGTGATTTCATTGCGCACGCGTTTAATATCCCTTTCAACCTCTTTGGTTATATGCTTTAAAACGCTATTCTGTTAGAAAAATGGTGATCATTTAACATTACATTCTATTCCCTTCCAGCTTCCTGTTCCACTCAGCAGCAAATGACGCTTCATATCATATACGGATGACCAGAAATGATAATAAAAGCTCTCTTCATGATTCATACCAATTTAAGACTTGTCATATTATTTCACAAATAATACCCTACAATTTAAACAAATGGTGTTAAAGGTAGCTGGGGTCTGAGAAAGTCTTAATTTAGGAGCATGCGTGGAACTAGCAAGAGAAATTTCCAGAGTTACATGCTGGAATTTCTCTGGCGATGACGAGTAAAATTTAATTTTTTCGGCAATATTTTGTATTGGATACTGAAAGTTTATGATGTGAAATTTTTTTTTTAATTAATGTAAATATTATGTCTTCATTTATAATTTAAATAAAAAAAACGATTTTTGAAAACATTAAAAAAAACATTATGTATTTATTAAGAATTTTTAACCAAAAACAAATTATTATTTTAAAAATGGATGTAGTATTCTGTTAATTATTTGTTTATACATTCGACGTATTATTAGTGAAATAATATGACGATGGACAAGTCTAAAATTGGTATGAATTATGGAGAAAGTGTTTTATTATTTCTGGTCATCCGTATATAATATGAGGCGTTATTTTCTGCTGAGTGGAACTGGAAGCTGGAAGGGAATAGGAATAAACGCATTAAAATGATATGCTAGAACTGTTCCCTTACTCTTACTTTTTTAAATAATTGTTTTGTAAAAAGCACCTCGAAAAACTTCGCGGTAAAAACCGCCAAGTTTTTCAAGGTGCTTTCATGTAATAGCATCAAAAAGAAGAAGATTTGTTTTTATTAAAGAGGGGGAATTAGCCTAAGGTCCTCATCTAATAATTTACCTTGTTATTTATTGATTTATTTAACTGTTTGTTCCTTTGAAGAGTCGTGTGTTCCTCAAAATGAATAAAACGGTAGTGTGCGTTATCAGCCTCACAAATTATCTTTTCAAAATCTGGGGAAATTGGCTTTTAATGGTCTCTAAACATTTAACAATTCCAAACAATCTATTGTATAGTGAATCTTCCTGATCCAACTCTAATATAAAAAATGTTAATATAAAAGTCATAAAAAACTCATGCCCTACCACTAACACAAAGTTCGGGTGGCAATACGAACAATAATTAAAATGAAAAAACCAAGAAAGAAAAACAACGCGTCGCATGGGTGTATCGAAACCGTTGGATGTCAATTTCGCCCCAAATATTCTCATCTGATGTGTAGTTTTGTAAACTTATGTTGTAATTTAAAAAGATTTTATTTAATATCGATTTATTTTTTTAAGAGCACGGAATTTTTTTGCATATATAATTGTTACCAACTTTTTTATAGTTGTTCCTTGTATCTGTTAAGAGTTGGGATTAAGGTTAGGGTTTCTTAGGTGTTCTTTTTTCTGGTATTAAACTTAGCAAAACAAAATACAAAGTAAAGAAGAAAGAATCGATGTTAAATTAAGTCTTCATAAACATCTTAAATTACAATGTCATTTTAAGACTACAACTCAAATAAACATATTACAAGAACGTCCATAAAAATGGAATTTAAAACGTGCAGAATCAAACAAAAGATGTTTTCGATCGAAATGAAACGACTTGAATTTTTTTTTAAATAGGAATTATCTTAAATCTTAAAAATGCCAATAAAATAATTATTTAAATGCGTATTCCTTTTTAAAGTACATTATTCTGGGATATTTTTAGTTTAATTCTATTGTTTTATGAAACGGAAAAAAATTATTTTAAAAATTAATTTCGATTTTTTACGTTTTATTATATTCAAGTTATTTTATGGACTTAACTGTCCGTAGTAAACCCAGATAAAAACAATATTTTAATCATGTCTTTACATGTTACCCTCATGTAATCCGTGTATTCAATTTTCTAAGTGTAAACATATCGATTTCTTTAACACACAAACAAACATTGAGTTGAAAACTGAACCGTTGTTTTTCGAAAACTATTATTTCATTTGAATAGTCACAAAATGATTTGGCTCAGACATCGATAGACGGACGTGAAGTAGCAAATAAACTAATAAAGGCACTACATTTTATGATCCACTTATGTGTCTTGTAGCAGATGTGTTTCACCTAAACGTACGTACTGAAAAGAAGAAAACTTACTCGACTTTTCTACTGATTAATATACTCACATTATGACATGTACATATACACGTACATATATTCGTACCAACAGTTACATTACGCTAAAATTAATTCTTTTAAACAATTACGCACATATTCACTGCCTCACGCTCCGTTTTCATCCATCATGTCAGCGTGTACGCGCTTCTTGCGCATGTATGCACAATGAATGAAAGCGCCCCCTTTCGGTTGTCCGTTCCGTTTATCCATCAGGGGCGGTAATTCAATCTGCCACTATCAGATACGTTCGGCCATCTTCTACCAGCCCCGGCTTTTACAGATCAACAATAATTTGCTGTCCAAAGAAAATTACCAACGTCAAATATTATCTACTACAGCCGGGAATATATTAAAACTGTCGGATGAGAGATGAAGATGCTTCTTCGCTTTCGTCAGTATCTTCATCTTAACCTTGCTGGTTGGTAGTCACTCCATAGGACTGAGGCCTCACATCTCTAGCTTCCATGGTTAGGCTGTCAGCGGAAGGGACAACATCTCTTAGCTTACCACTTGCATCAGCGTGCACAGCACGCGCACCCGGAAGCGGCAGAGAAGGCACACGCACAAACACACGCACAATAGGGAAGATAAAACAACTTATACTTGCCTTCGATGTAACACAGCATATAATGCACACGATCACACACACACATACAGCTTAGAGATAGTTACTTGTACATACTAGGGTGCACATATATGAAGAAATGATTTATGTAAGAAACAGTTTATATCTGATTTGTATCTAATAAATAGTTTGTACATTTAATAGTGCGTATTTTTATTTTCTCAAATACAGTGATAAAAGACAAGTGAATATTTTACGGGACAGAAACACTTTTATCATTCATTAATTAAAGTGTATTAGGTACGAGTAAGAATAGGTTCATTTTTATGTTATTCATGAATCATCGCTTTATATTAGGGTGTTTGGAAAAAAATGACGTTTTATGAAATTAAATCTAAGGTTTGAAAGTGAAAAACCGTTTGAAAGACCGTTTACTACTTCTTTGTTTTTTAATGTTCTGTCACTAATGAAGTACTCGTAAAACAAGCACAAGGGTGCAACATTGCAGCAATGGGCTTGCTGGATAGTGAGGAACTTATTAGATTAGAGACTCTTTTTTAAAACTTTGTCTGAGAGGGAGAAACTAGTAGATGGTGCACCAGCACAGATGTGACAATAACACTCCATGCATGGCCGGATTATGAATGTGTAGAGATATAGAATACTGTCAGGTGTGAGAAGTTTTCTAACACGGTACAGAGAAGCCGACTTTCTTTGCAGCAGCTTTGGCAAAAATGTGTTGGCAAAAATGTGTTGGCAAAAAAGACTTCTTTCTATATTCTGGGTTGTACTGATGGCGTAACGGTTAGAATCTCCAAGTGTGCTTTCGACCTTAGCTGGAAGTATTTGCCTGTCTAGCCACATTGATACAGTAAAACAGTGTATGTGAATTATATATATATATATATATATATATATATATATATATATATATATATGTGTGTGAATTAATTTTTACGTATATATACATACACACATGCAAAATTATTGTTTCCGAACGAATCAAATAGATTCCTCGAATAGAACAGAGTCGCACCGCTTTTATGTACTCGTGTGAATATTCAAATCAAGATATGATACTACTAAACCTTACATAATTTTGATTGTAGACATGTATAAAGTGCTTAAGGTACAAAATGCAAAGCCGATTTAAAATCGAATTTGATAAAAGAAAGGTAGCCGGTTTCACTTTTAAGAAGGGTAGTTAGTCATCATCTAGCGATTCAAATGATATCATGCGAGTAGCATTTGCGCGATTAGATTATATATATATATATATATATATATATATGTATATATATATATATATATATATATATATATATATATATATATATATATATATATACGTATAGTTTGACAGCTAATTGTTATTAAGACAGGCTTCATTAAAAAAAAAATCTATACATATGTAAATCAATAAAACATAAATAAATTAAAGAATGAAGAAAAAAGCTATAAAAATGGAAGCGGAAAAAGACCCACATTAGCTAAAATCAACCTCCTAAAGATGGACGAGACGTCCGAAAGCGCTCGAGATTTGACCCAAACCATAACGATGGGTGCTATACTGCACCAGCTACTACCACATGATCGTAAAATCGCTCGAAGAGTCGAACGACTAACCAAGAAAATCTCAAAAAAGCAGAACTCCGTGGATTTTAATGAAGCTTGTCTTATATATATATATATATATATATATATATATATATATATATGAATGGATTTGATATCAACAAAATGTAAACGTGTTCCAAGAATTAAAATATAACGATTATATGATGCGTAGAATCGTTTCCAAGACGATTTGTAAATAATTGATTTTATTTTACATTATGCTTCATAAGACTCCAAACCGTCACTTCTTCAGCGCCTTTCACAACATCACATAGAGAAGTGGTTCAATAAAATATTTTTTATTTCCGTATTATCCGAAAGAAACATATCTTTAGGCAATACTGGAGACGCTAATAATATATCATCATCATCATCATCATCATCATCATCATCGTCGTCGTCGTCGTCGTCGTCGTCGTCGTCGTCGTCGTCGTCGTCGTAAGCTCAATAAGGGCAATGGCAGGGTGACACTCTATTACACAGCTAATACAGCAAATCAAATCGAATTAAATAGATTAATTAAATAAATTAAATATACAAATTATATATTTAAAATATCCACAATGTAGGATGAATCAGGACGAAAATGACAGATAAGAACAAGGGAGTGATACACAATACATATAGAGAATCCAACATTATAATAAAATATAATTATGGAGTATAATAATGAAACCAAAACTAAATAAGATGCCACATTGTGGCGATGGGCTTTCTGGATAGTGAGGAACCTATTTGATTAGAGACTTTATTTTAAAACTTTGTCAAAGAGGGAATGACTAGTAAATGGTGCACCAGTCCAGATGTGACAACAATACTCCATGCATGGGCGGATGATGACTTTGTAGTAATATAGGATAGTGTCAGGTGTGAGAAGTTTTCTAACACGGTAGAGGAGGCCCATTTTCTTTGTAGCATGTGAGTAATATTTATAATTAATTAATTAATTAATATGTATATATATACACATATATGTATTTATATATGCATATATGTATATATATATACATATATGCATATATATATATATATATATATATATATATATATATATATATATATACTCCAATAGCATGAGAGTAAAAATATAAGGAATCAAAATTAGAATAGAGTTTCAATTACTGAAAAATTAAAATAATTTGATAACAAAATGTCGATAATGAAGTATAAAGAAATATACCGTGAAAAAGATATAACTTGTAACTATAATACTAATAGAAAAAAACTGTACCATAATAAAAAAAATGTGAAATAATAATTATGAGCAGAGTAATAAACGTATATATAAAAATACCGAGAAGAATAAAAAAATACGCAGAAAAGAATTAAATGGAAATTAAAATTTAAAAAAATATTAAGTGGATGATATTATTTAAGTAACCTTAAGAAAAAAAAAATTCAAAATGAAATAATAAAAGAAAACAGAATAAATCTCACAAAGTTATTTTACAACGAAAGCATGCAACAAAAAATTAAAGAAATGAATTATCATTTAAATTGCACCATGTCTTCGTTTTTTTAAATTTTATTTAAATGCATTGTTATGTGTGCTTCAAAGATGTTGTCAATTTCTTAAAAGGACTGCCTATGAAAAGATAAATTATGAGCTACAAATAGATGGTAGCAGTGGGGAAAAGTTAGTTAATTGTGGAAAGTGTGGGGGAATGGTAGCGGTCGAAGTTATTAAACCATTAGAGAAAGGGGTGAGCGTGCATGATTTAAGCTTAAAAAGGTCCCTTATGAAAAGATGTTATGGGCTCAAAAAGATGGTAGCAGTTGGCGAAATAAAATTAACTGCGGAAACTGTGGTGGGGAAAAATTGGCAGACTTTATAACTTCAATAAACATGACGAATGTTTTCTCCCCCTCCCTCATGTTTTAAATAACTATGACCGCTACCAATTTTTGCCCTCACACACTTTACACAGTTAACTCAAATCTCCCACTGCTACCATCTATCTGTAGCTCATAATTTATATTTTCATCAGCGGTCTTTTTAAGCTTTTCTCCTACTACCATTGTTCCAAATAGTTTGTACTTTATTTTATATATATATATATATATATATATATATATATATATATATATATATATATATATATATATATATATATATATATATATATGTTATAAATATTTGTTTTACTATATACGTATACGTTTCATTCTTCCGGAATCGTCAGTTTAGAGATACTTATTGAAGCAGGTCGTAGGATTCGATATTTATAACTCAAATTCCGATGTCTTAACCCTCGAGGCAACCATGACCAACTACATAAATCGGTGAAAGTTTTAAACGTATTGTAGGCATCCGATGTAAACAGTGTTCAATCATAAAAGAGCATTCATTGAAGCTATGATTTTAACGGCTGTATTTATACTACTCAATATAGTGCCCAGCCTAGATGTGAGGCGACAACTAATTATAAATAGTTGTTTATCTACATACGTATACGTTTCATCATTCCTGAATAATCAGTGTAGACATAATTATTTAAGCCGAAAGCAGGATTCAAAAACACAGAATAAGTAATGTTTATAACTCAACTTTTGACGTCAACAGTGATCCACTTATGAAGGAAAATGCGTTAACGCTATGATTTTGACGGCTGTATTAATAATACTCACTACAGTGCCCAGCTTAGATCACGATCGACAAATATTATATATATATATATATATATATATATATATATATATATATATATATATATATATAAACTACTTTTGTTAGATGGTAGGAAACATCCCAGCAGAGTGTTCGAGTAATTGAGACACTCTGATTTTCAGTACCATAAAATAAATATATATATATATATATATATATATATATATATATATATATATATATATATATATATACTTACGGTCATTAAGCTAAAGCTTTGCAGTAGTATGAAAATATACTTATAGCAAGTAAGCTTACTTGCTATATATATATATATATATATATATATATATATGTAAGTATCTAAAAGACGGTGTACATAAAGCTCTTACATTTTCTTTTGTTTTGACTTTTTACCATATATGTGCATCGAAAACATATGACATAACATGTCTTTAGATACATGTAAGATTTTATAAAGCGATGAAATATGCGTAAAATGAAGATAATGCATGACAATCCATCGATACGATCGATTGTTGTTTTCTCGATTGCTTTTGTAACTACTCTAAAACTCATGTGACAACAAGGGCTCAACTTGTGTATTGAAAAGTGAGGACGACAACTATTGATTAGGCTAAGCAGAATTCAATTCTTGGTTGATCTTATACCAGCTATACGCAAGATATTAACTTGTGTTCAATAAAGCGTTTACAGTTAATATTTTGTTTCGACATTAAATTACCACAAACGAATTGATACGCTATAAAACAGACTAACCAAACAAACCGATTACACAGGCATTCACCAATTATATTCACGCACATAAAGGTAAACCTACGTGTATAGTTGTGTATACTAAAACAAAGGTGTTCGTGTTTAATCTTTGTATACATACATATCGATTTTTACATGCATCGTATTACACTTACTCATAAAACATGTTATATATATAGATCGATTAGCGAATAAGCTCTTCTGCAAGAATCATATATGCTTAAACATGTAATATTATATGTTGAATATATAAATATACTTTCCCATAAACACGTATTTACATATACACAAACAGTATTTGTTGCTGCGCACATAAGCCTACAAGTATATATATATATATATATATATATATATATATATATATATATGTAGTGTGTGTATGTGTGAGTGCATGTGTGTGTGAGAAAGGGGGAGTTTGTATGTGTGTACGTACGGATGATTGCTTGCGTATATGTGTGCGGGCGTGTATTGTCCAGCCGTAATACCAGCCCATGCCTATCTACATAAATATAAGAACCGCAAATAATTGCGAAGAAATGTGTTCTTCCGGTCTCCATTTTTCACCTCCCCACCCAATCCAGGCGCCATTATCTTTTACCATTTTCTCTTCTTCATTAATATTTGCTACGAAGAATAGCGTTTGCCTTATTTCCCGCCAAAACCGTTACTTGTGTAAGAAGAGTGATCGTCATGGCAATAAAATCCTATTTGTCAGACCATACATATCACAGGCGCCATTTTGCCCGTTCATCGATCCTAATAGTTCGGTTTAACCGTAAAAGAATCACGAAGCTTAATCATAATAAATAAAGACAATATTGTATCACGGAGAAAAAGATGGGATTGCTCTAATTAGTCCCCCTCTATTTCTAAATCCAATTTTCAGGAATAAATAAATATCTAAAGAAGTCAATATTGACGTATTTACTGTTGTACTCTTACAATATTCTCGTTTCTAATTTTGTAATAATCAGGGAAATGTAAAGATTATGAACAACAAGAACACCACCGAAATTGCTGCCAGATTGGGGGAAATAGACAATATGTAACAGAATTCGCCCATTGTCTTTGATATATTAACTTTAAGAAACTTCAATCCGATAATATCATATGATGAAATTTCATTTTAAATTTGTTTCTTAACGAGCATGAATACCTAATATTGCAAGTGTATTACCAGATATTCCCCCGTACAACTTTTACCTAAAATTCTTTTATTTACCGGGTATTCTCACGTACAACTTTTACCTTAAATTCTTTTATTTACCGGATATTACCACGTACAACTTTTACCTTAAATTCTTTTATTTACCGGATATTCCCACGTACAACTTTTACCTTAAATTCTTTTATTTACCGGATATTACCACGTACAACTTTTACCTTAAATTCTTTTATTTACCGGATATTCCCACGTACAACTTTTACCTTAAATTCCTTTATTTACCGGGTATTCCCACGTACAACTTTTACCTTAAATTCTTTTATTTACCGGGTATTCCCACGTACAACTTTTACCTTAAATTCTTTTATTTACCGGGTATTCCCACGTACAACTTTTACCTTAAATTCCTTTATTTACCGGGTATTCCTACGTAAAACTTTTACCTTCAATTCTTTTATTTACCGGATATTCCTACGTACAACTTTTACCTTAAATTCTTTTATTTACCGGATATTCCCACGTACAACTTTTACCTTAAATTCCTTTATTTACCGGGTATTCCCACGTACAACTTTTACCTTAAATTCTTTTATTTACCGGGTATTCCTACGTAAAACTTTTACCTTCAATTCTTTTATTTACCGGATATTCCCACGTACAACTTTTACCTTAAATTCTTTTATTTACCGGATATTCCCACGTACAACTTTTACCTTAAATTCTTTTATTTACCGGGTATTCCCACGTACAACTTTTACCTTAAATTCCTTTATTTACCGGGTATTCCTACGTAAAACTTTTACCTTCAATTCTTTTATTTAACGGATATTCCTACGTACAACTTTTACCTTAAATTCTTTTATTTACCGGATATTCCCACGTACAACTTTTACCTTAAATTCTTTTATTTACCGGATATTCCCACGTACAACTTTTACCTTAAATTCTTTTTATTTACCGGATATTCTTACGTACAACTTTTACCTTAAATTCTTTTTATTTACCGGATATTCTTACGTACAACTTTTACCTTAAATTCTTTTATTTACCGGGTATTCCCACGTACAACTTTTACCTTAAATTCTTTTATTTACCGGATATTCCCACGTACAACTGTTACCTTAAATTCTTTTATTTACCGGATATTCCCACGTACAACTTTTACCTTAAATTCTTTTATTTACCGGATATTCCCACGTACAACTGTTACCTTAAATTCTTTTATTTACCGGATATTACCACGTACAACTTTTACCTTAAATTCTTTTATTTACCGGATATTCCCACGTACAACTTTTACCTTAAATTCTTTTATTTACCGGATATTACCACGTACAACTTTTACCTTAAATTCTTTTATTTACCGGATATTCCCACGTACAACTTTTACCTTAAATTCCTTTATTTACCGGGTATTCCCACGTACAACTTTTACCTTAAATTCTTTTATTTACCGGGTATTCCCACGTACAACTTTTACCTTAAATTCCTTTATTTACCGGGTATTCCCACGTACAACTTTTACCTTAAATTCTTTTATTTACCGGGTATTCCTACGTAAAACTTTTACCTTCAATTCTTTTATTTACCGGATATTCCCACGTACAACTTTTACCTTAAATTCTTTTATTTACCGGATATTCCCACGTACAACTTTTACCTTAAATTCTTTTATTTACCGGGTATTCCCACGTACAACTTTTACCTTAAATTCCTTTATTTACCGGGTATTCCTACGTAAAACTTTTACCTTCAATTCTTTTATTTACCGGATATTCCTACGTACAACTTTTACCTTAAATTCTTTTATTTACCGGGTATTCATACGTAAAACTTTTACCTTAAATTCTTTATTTACCGGATATTCCATCGTACAAATTTTACCTTAAATTCTTTTTTTTAACGGATATTCCTACGTACAACTTTTACCTTAAATTCTTTTATTTACCGGATATTCCCACGTACAACTTTTACCTTAAATTCTTTTATTTACCGGATATTCCCACGTACAACTTTTACCTTAAATTCTTTTTATTTACCGGATATTCTTACGTACAACTTTTACCTTAAATTCTTTTTATTTACCGGATATTCTTACGTACAACTTTTACCTTAAATTCTTTTATTTACCGGGTATTCCCACGTACAACTTTTACCTTAAATTCTTTTATTTACCGGATATTCCCACGTACAACTGTTACCTTAAATTCTTTTATTTACCGGATATTCCCACGTACAACTTTTACCTTAAATTCTTTTATTTACCGGATATTCCCACGTACAACTGTTACCTTAAATTCTTTTATTTACCGGATATTACCACGTACAACTTTTACCTTAAATTCTTTTATTTACCGGATATTCCCACGTACAACTTTTACCTTAAATTCTTTTATTTACCGGATATTACCACGTACAACTTTTACCTTAAATTCTTTTATTTACCGGATATTCCCACGTACAACTTTTACCTTAAATTCCTTTATTTACCGGGTATTCCCACGTACAACTTTTACCTTAAATTCTTTTATTTACCGGGTATTCCCACGTACAACTTTTACCTTAAATTCCTTTATTTACCGGGTATTCCCACGTACAACTTTTACCTTAAATTCTTTTATTTACCGGGTATTCCTACGTAAAACTTTTACCTTCAATTCTTTTATTTACCGGATATTCCCACGTACAACTTTTACCTTAAATTCTTTTATTTACCGGATATTCCCACGTACAACTTTTACCTTAAATTCTTTTATTTACCGGGTATTCCCACGTACAACTTTTACCTTAAATTCCTTTATTTACCGGGTATTCCTACGTAAAACTTTTACCTTCAATTCTTTTATTTACCGGATATTCCTACGTACAACTTTTACCTTAAATTCTTTTATTTACCGGGTATTCATACGTAAAACTTTTACCTTAAATTCTTTATTTACCGGATATTCCATCGTACAAATTTTACCTTAAATTCTTTTTTTTAACGGATATTCCTACGTACAACTTTTACCTTAAATTCTTTTATTTACCGGATATTCCCACGTACAACTTTTACCTTAAATTCTTTTATTTACCGGATATTCCCACGTACAACTTTTACCTTAAATTCTTTTTATTTACCGGATATTCTTACGTACAACTTTTACCTTAAATTCTTTTTATTTACCGGATATTCTTACGTACAACTTTTACCTTAAATTCTTTTATTTACCGGGTATTCCCACGTACAACTTTTACCTTAAATTCTTTTATTTACCGGATATTCCCACGTACAACTGTTACCTTAAATTCTTTTATTTACCGGATATTCCCACGTACAACTTTTACCTTAAATTCTTTTATTTACCGGATATTCCCACGTACAACTGTTACCTTAAATTCTTTTATTTACCGGATATTACCACGTACAACTTTTACCTTAAATTCTTTTATTTACCGGATATTCCCACGTACAACTTTTACCTTAAATTCTTTTATTTACCGGATATTACCACGTACAACTTTTACCTTAAATTCTTTTATTTACCGGATATTCCCACGTACAACTTTTACCTTAAATTCCTTTATTTACCGGGTATTCCCACGTACAACTTTTACCTTAAATTCTTTTATTTACCGGGTATTCCCACGTACAACTTTTACCTTAAATTCTTTTATTTACCGGGTATTCCCACGTACAACTTTTACCTTAAATTCCTTTATTTACCGGGTATTCCTACGTAAAACTTTTACCTTCAATTCTTTTATTTACCGGATATTCCTACGTACAACTTTTACCTTAAATTCTTTTATTTACCGGATATTCCCACGTACAACTTTTACCTTAAATTCCTTTATTTACCGGGTATTCCCACGTACAACTTTTACCTTAAATTCTTTTATTTACCGGATATTCCCACGTACAACTTTTACCTTAAATTCTTTTATTTACCGGGTATTCCCACGTACAACTTTTACCTTAAATTCCTTTATTTACCGGGTATTCCTACGTAAAACTTTTACTTTCAATTCTTTTTTTTACCGGATATTCCTACGTACAACTTTTACCTTAAATTCTTTTATTTACCGGGTATTCATACGTAAAACTTTTACCTTAAATTCTTTATTTACCGGATATTCCATCGTACAAATTTTACCTTAAATTCTTTTTTTTAACGGATATTCCTACGTACAACTTTTACCTTAAATTCTTTTATTTACCGGGTATTCCCACGTACAACTTTTACCTTAAATTCTTTTATTTACCGGATATTCCCACGTACAACTTTTACCTTAAATTCTTTTATTTACCGGATATTCCCACGTACAACTTTTACCTTAAATTCTTTTTATTTACCGGATATTCTTACGTACAACTTTTACCTTAAATTCTTTTATTTACCGGGTATTCCCACGTACAACTTTTACCTTAAATTCTTTTATTTACCGGATATTCCCACGTACAACTGTTACCTTAAATTCTTTTATTTACCTGATAATCCCGCGTACACTTTTTACCTTAAATTTTTTTATTTACCGGATATTCCCACGTACAACTTTTACCTTAAATTCTTTTTATTTACCGGATATTCTTACGTACAACTTTTACCTTAAATTCTTTTATTTACCGGGTATTCCCACGTACAACTTTTACCTTAAATTCTTTTTATTTACCGGATATTCTTACGTACAACTTTTACCTTAAATTCTTTTATTTACCGGGTATTCCCACGTACAACTTTTACCTTAAATTCTTTTATTTACCGGATATTCCCACGTACAACTTTTACCTTAAATTCTTTTTATTTACCGGATATTCTTACGTACAACTTTTACCTTAAATTCTTTTATTTACCGGGTATTCCCACGTACAACTTTTACCTTAAATTCTTTTATTTACCGGATATTCCCACGTACAACTTTTACCTTAAATTCTTTTATTTACCGGATATTCCCACGTACAACTTTTACCTTAAATTCTTTTATTTACCGGATATTCCCACGTACAACTTTTACCTAAAATTCTTTTATTTACCGGATATTCTTACGTACAACTTTTACCTTAAATTCTTTTATTTACCGGATATTCCCACGTACAACTTTTACCTTAAATTCTTTTATTTACCGGATATTCCCACGTACAACTTTTACCTAAAATTCTTTTATTTACCGGATATTCTTACGTACAACTTTTACCTTAAATTCTTTTATTTACCGGATATTCCCACGTACAACTTTTACCTAAAATTCTTTTATTTACCGGATATTCTTACGTACAACTTTTACCTAAAATTCTTTTATTTACCGGATATTCTTACGTACAACTTTTACCTTAAATTCTTTTATTTACCGGATATTCCCACGTACAACTTTTACCTTAAATTCTTTTATTTACCGGATATTCCCACGTACAACTTTTACCTAAAATTCTTTTATTTACCGGATATTCTTACGTACAACTTTTACCTTAAATTCTTTTATTTACCGGATATTCCCACGTACAACTTTTACCTAAAATTCTTTTATTTACCGGATATTCTTACGTACAACTTTTACCTTAAATTCTTTTATTTACCGGATATTCCCACGTACAACTTTTACCTTAAATTCTTTTATTTACCGGATATTCCCACGTACAACTTTTACCTTAAATTCTTTTATTTACCGGATATTCCCACGTACAACTTTTACCTAAAATTCTTTTATTTACCGGATATTCTTACGTACAACTTTTACCTTAAATTCTTTTATTTACCGGATATTCCCACGTACAACTTTTACCTTAAATTCTTTTATTTACCGGATATTCCCACGTACAACTTTTACCTAAAATTCTTTTATTTACCGGATATTCTTACGTACAACTTTTACCTTAAATTCTTTTATTTACCGGATATTCCCACGTACAACTGTTACCTTAAATTCTTTTATTTACCTGATAATCCCACGTACAACTTTTACCTTAAATTTTTTTATTTACCGCATATTCTTACGTACAACTTTTACCTTAAATTCTTTTATTTACCGGGTATTCCCACGTACAACTTTTACCTTAAATTCTTTTATTTACCGGATATTCCATCGTACAAATTTTACCTAAAATTCTTTTATTTACCGGATATTCTTACGTACAACTTTTACCTTAAATTCTTTTATTTACCGGATATTCCCACATACAACTTTTACCTTAAATTCTTTTATTTACCGGGTATTCCCACGTACAACTTTTACCTTAAATTCTTTTATTTACCGGGTATTCCCACGTACAACTTTTACCTAAAATTCTTTTATTTACCGGATATTCCCACGTACAACTGTTACCTTAAATTCTTTTATTTACCGGGTATTCCCACGTACAACTGTTACCTTAAATTCTTTTATTTACCGGATATTCCCACGTACAACTGTTACCTTAAATTCTTTTATTTACCGGGTATTCCCACGTACAACTGTTACCTTAAATTCTTTTATTTACCTGATAATCCCACGTACAACTTTTACCTTAAATTCTTTTATTTACCGGATATTCCCACGTACAACTTTTACCTAAAATTGTTGTATTTACCGGATATTCTTACGTACAACTTTTACCTTAAATTCTTTTATTTACCGGATATTCCCACATACAACTTTTACCTTAAATTCTTTTATTTACCGGGTATTCCCACGTACAACTTTTACCTTAAATTCTTTTATTTACCGGGTATTCCCACGTACAACTTTTACCTTAAATTCTTTTATTTACCGGATAGTCCCACGTAAAACTTTTATCTTAAATTATTTGATTTATCGGGTATTCCCACGTACAAATTTTACCTCAAATTCTTTTATTTACCGGGTATGTCTACTTACTACTTGTACACTTTATTTTGAAATTAGTTTTCAAACTAAAATCAGAAGAAACATACAACGGATAAACATTTGATTAATTTACTTTTTTTTATATCGTGAACAAAATAATTTAAGACATATTAATGGTTTATATTTTCTTACCTATAAATTACCAAAATGACAGCTACATGAGAATAGCGTCACCAATGTAATATTAACTCATGGATATATTGCAATTTGTATGTGCATTTTGTTGAAACTGTTTGTTTTAAAGAGAATTGAATGATATAGTAGAAACGTATTTTAGGTTTTGCTTAGAATTCAGCATTTTTATATAAAGGAAATTGGGCGTGTTTCGTTTTTCGTCAACTTTGACTAATGGCTATTGTAAAATTGAAATAATTATTTTGCAGGAATGTAGCTACATTTATGACATATATGTACTTTTAATATTAAAAAACAAAAAAGTAGTATATATTTAATGCCAAAAAGTGTCCTAACACACACACTCTCGGTACATTGAGATAATCCGCGGGTGCATTGGAACAAAAACAAAATATCCTTCACAGCATATTTCACTCGTCTCATAAGTAACATGAGTAAAGGTATGGTCAATCAACTAGAGCACTAAGAAGCTTTGTGTCCACATGCGCCACTGGGTGACACGAGGCTGGCTAAGATAGCCAATATGCTCCAAGATTGATGGTATCAACATCATTCTCATCAGATTTTTTTATACTGCATCTCTCATTTATAGGTTGTAAATCAAAATGTTTTCTTGTAGGGTTTCTATCATCAAAAAAAGTGAGGAATACTTTTCTTTGTGGCATATTTGAGTAGAAAGTATGAACCTTTTTTAGCTTTTTCCTTGGATACCTCATCAAAGTTATGAGGACTCTGACCCAGAGTGTCAGCAGAATCTTCCATAACCAGTCGCTCTACACGGTCACTGTCAGACTCACCTTTACTGACGCCATCCGCGGTGTAACGTTAGGCTCCCCCTCCTCTTTTACATTTTGCCTTCTTAAACTTTTCATTTCATTTTTGTGTATTACTGACTGACACTTTCGAGAAGAAACTATACTGGTGTTTCAGTAAATAGGAGAAATTTGTTTTCCTTCTTTCTTTCTGCCACCTGACCTCTTATGACTCTTTTACAAAAGTATTAAACGCGCTCACACCAGAATTATTCACCTTTTCCACTTATGTAAAGTGTATCGCAATATGCACTTCTTTGCTTGTTTGTGTTTTTATATAAAAATTCATACAATCATGTTTTTAAAAGCAGTGTTTTTTATTTTTTTATGAAAATAAAAATAAAATCAATTAGTTTTCACGGTAAAATGTTTGTAATTTTAAAATATGCGTCCTTTATTGAATAAAACTAGAAACCCCTATTGGCTGTTGTTCGGATTGAATGGGGAAATCTGTGTATTTTTGCTCACAGCAGTGAACAATATGCTACAAGTTTAATTCTTTTGTTTTTACTCATATAATATTCTATAAATAAAATTAAAATTAAACCAAGTAAAACGTCATCTTTGATGTTTATGCATGCCAGGGGAGAATACAAACCGCCCGATATTGTTGTAAAAGAGACTAATATGTAATTAATACGATTCTCCGTGACATTTCACCCCCAAAAAAGCTGTGTTGTTCTTGGTATCAGGCTTTGTTTTCAATTGTATCCTCGGACAAACAAACAGACAAAAAAACAGATAATACAATAATAGTATAGATATATAATGTCAATTTAAATATTAAAGATTTACTTTTAGTTTTGCGTAAACATTTTAGCGGGCATTGTTAATCCTATTTGATTCAAAAGTTGATATTTTTAAATCAGTTTCATCTCGGATAGAAGAGAAAATGAAAACGTAGCTTGAAATCACAATCTTCAGATTATAAAATTTTGGTTTCAATGCAATTCGTCTCTTTCAACTTATTCTCGCCAACTTCGCCCTTTTATAATCACATATTACATTATGCCCGGTAGTGATCTGGCGGACAAACGCATAGACACAAACACATTTTCTTGTCGTGGCCATTAATTCCTACTCAGCTTTTTAAAATAGCAATAAAAATGTACATAAAAATGATTTACGATTTAATTTTTCTACAGTTTTTCCCAATAAATATATGACACGCCTATAAAGTTTCCATTGTTTTGTTTATCTATCAGAAGATTAATAGTCGAACTGTAAATGAAAACATCACTAGATTTTAAAAAATAATATGTGTATTTTAATAGACATTTTAATGAAAATATTAATACATGGAATGAATATAGAGTATTTTGTATTTTCTTTATTAAATATGTTTAATGGCATTTTTTGTACTTTTATTTAATATATGTTATAATTCTAAATATTTATGAATTTAAAATGTTTAGTAATTAGCGAAAAAATTCTGTAAAATCCATTCAATATCCAACACGAATTATTTGCAATTATTTATTTTGATACAATTAATATAAATAGACATACATACATACATACATACATACATACATACATACATACATACATACATATATATATGTGTGTGTGTGTGTATGTGTGTGTGTGTAGAGATAGAGGGGAAATACAAATATGCTACTCATGTATATGTATATGTATATGTACATATATATATATATATATATATATATATATATATATATATATGATATATATATATATATATATATATATATATATATATATATATATATATATATATATATGTAGAGACAGGGTAAATACAAATATGCTACTCATGTATATATATATAATATATATATATATATATATATATATATATATATATATATATATATATATATATACATAATATATATATGTATATATATATATATATATATATATATATATATATATATATATATATATATAAGTAAACATTGTTAAACATATCAAATTCCTCAGCTTCATTATATCTTTTTTCATTTTTTTCATTTTTTAATAATCTTTTTTTGTGGTAAAATAAAAATAAAATAAATAATGTTCCATATATATCGCTAGTATTTTCGATTCTTCGTCGAATAATCTTCAGGTAACGAAACAAATGAGCCAAAAGCTTAAGAAGAGAAGAGAGTTTCAAAAAGTAGTCGATAAAACCCATGTGAAGTGATACGTTAAAAAGAAAAACCGGTGCAGTTCCAAAAAAACGTTTACAATCGTAATTTTGGGAAGCCAGAATTAGCGTCACAGGACAAATGTCAAGCGAATTTTAAAAGAAATGAGTGTTTCTTAAGAAAGTGTAAACACATGTTCCTAACAAATGGTTATTAAATAGTGATTTAAATACTAAGAAATGTTACGATCAATAATTGTGCATGTATACATTTTGAACTATATAAACGTATTTTTATATTCCTAACAATATTTACAAATGTAAACGTTTTTAACTATATAACGCATTTTTATGTTTAGAAATATATAATACATTTTTAGTTTCTCACTATATTTTGATTAGAGGGGTTTCCACGGGCGCCAACCCCCACTGCTAACCCTGTACACCCGATCACGACTGCTGAAGTCTCTTTAGCGTTGCGAGCAATGTGACCAGGCAAGGCAACTGACTGGTCCTGGTGACATCGCGACCAAGGTGTGTCGCTACGGCAGCTATTTAACCAAATGATAGAACAGAAGGTGCCGGTTGATTGCAACCGCAATATTACATCGCGACCAAGGTGTGTCGCTACGGCAGCTATTTAACCAAATGATAGAACAGAAGGTGCCGGTTGATTGGAACCGCAATATTACATCGCGACCAAGGTGTGTCGCTACGGCAGCTATTTAACCAAATGATAGAACAGAAGGTGCCGGTTGATTGGAACCGCAATATTACATTGCCTGACTGTAAAATTGTTTGACTGTTTGGGAAAAAAATGGGAAAAATGTATGTTTTTTGTAAAACGGATTAAGTGTAAGTAATAGACACAAAACTGATACTAATTTAAGTATAATCAATTTCTTTTTTTCATAAGTAAATTTAATTTAATTTGATTTAGTTTGTTGTTTACAAATTCTGGTAATGTTGGTTCTTCGAATCTATAACAATACATTACCAGATAGTCTGTTTAAGTTTATGTCTACAGAATACCTGATAATGTGGGCTTAAACGAAACTTCTAATTACCGTTAATTTTAATAAATCCACACAGACGAATGATTACAACTTGTACTTTTATGTTATCTTGGTCGTTGTCTTAGCGCGCTTACAACCTCAGTCTGCTTTAACTAGTCGTTTTAAGACTTCGTTTATATATTGAGATGTTCGAATCACTTTACAGTCGAGTTCTACCGACAAAAAAAATCTTCCCTCACTTCATCACTCTTCATGTCACTCCACAAGTGGTTTAGCCGTTCAAACGTTTGCCAAGCATGACATCAACAGACAACCGCTAGCGAAGGTTTGTCTTGATAGAGTCAAAGCCTCCACCGCCAATATACAACACTATTACTGAAAGTAAAACTAAACTGTGGTTAAGTTCCCAAATGTATTCCAAATACACTTTTTAAAACTCATTGCAAGCAATAGGTTATTCTGAAAAGAATCCACATACAAATATGTGTAGTTATTATGCTATCCGACGTTATACCATCGCATTGATGCATTTATACATTAAAATAAAATATAGTTTTCTTTTTTATCCTCATGACTTAATCGATTTTGATTTTTAAATATTTTAACTGTACAATATAAATCTGATTGTATTTATATTCCTGGTTTATTTCACCCAAAAGAATTTCCACGAACACAAAACCACAAATCGAATAAAATTGTATATCAATTTAATCCTATTGAGAATCGATACCAGGTTGGCAACGCTTCAATAGAGATTTAAATCGTCTCTAAAAAACAAAGATAAAAACATCGTCAACTGACATGTTTACTTTTCTGAGCTCAGTGCGATGCTGGTAGGGGATACAGGGTCTGATTTCTATGCTTACCTGTGTCCGGTTTTAATCGTCAGCTTGCGAGATAAGAGATCTTGTATTGCCTTACACTTGGATATGCATGTTCCTAACAACTGCCATCATTTTTAAATAATAATTAAACTCTCTCGTAATAATATGTCAAGTTACAAGAGATTTTAGATCAGAGGTTTGAAACATGCGGTCCAAGAGCCACACCACATGTGGCTTGTTTTTTGCTTCATTTTACTTCGGTTCTCAGAAGTTAAGGGGTCCCTTCTTAGGGCTAACACTTGATCTCTATATGAGATACATAAATATTCCAATATTCCATTAAAGTTCCCCTTTACCTGTCAAACGTTGAGCTAGTAATGAAGTGAAAGAACGTTAATTTTCTTCTCCTTTATTGAATAGTTAAGTATGTTATAGTAGATATTTCTTGTGGTCGATCTGACCGATTCCAGAACAAGCATTCGTCTAGTTTGGTGGAGTACCCAACTTAGTACTCTTATCTTAGGTAACATTACTTGGAGAAGGTGCGCCCTTCCTCGTATGGGCCAGTATATATCCGTGTCGAGGTGATCTTATTTGGGCTTCGAATACAACGTTATTTGGAATATTTGGGCAGGGTTTACTTTTAGGGGGAAGTATACTCATGGTAGGTTGCCATGACAAACCCTTGTACAAAGATATCGAAGACACTTTAGGATGGTGTCTAGTAAGTAATTTAAACTCCCCTCCGAAAATATATTTCTGTGTGCAACAGAATTTAATTTTCACCAATATTTTTCTCAAAATGTTATTTTAAATGAATGTATCTCTCGTCTCGTCAATGCTTTTGCATTATAAATATTGAATATGACTCATCCAACAAGTACAAAAGACAGCTAATTAATGTCAGCCGAATCCAATTTACTTCCTCTTCAGGCAAGGGGGAACGCCATACATGCCCACCATAACGACAATTGTCACCCGTCTCTCAATTTGATGCAAAGTTATTTTCATGTGAAATAATGTGTTTCTACCAGCTCCTCCTTCCTTTTTATTCGACTTAGTTCACCCCAAACAAGGCAAGTTTCCACTGTAGACGTAAGGAGCTACTATAATTATGGAGTATGTTTTTTTTGGGGGGGGGGCATCCTAAATTCGGAGCTGTATAGCAAGGTGTTTGTTCACATTAGTTTTAAATTTCTGTATGTCGATACAGTTAGGGAAACAGGCAGCATGGAGGGAGTTTCAAAGGTCGGCAGATCGAGGAAAGAAGGTATTAGAGTACAAGGCTTACTGGCATCTCGGTACTTCTATACTGAATGGATGGGATTGGCTGATTGTTGGGTTGGTCGAGTGTATTACGTCGAGGAGGCATCAGAGCAGCAAATCATCGGAGCACATTCCATTGAAGTATTTGTTAAACAAGCACAAGGATGCAGCATTGCGGTGATGAGACAAGGCATGAAGCTTGGTGGATAGTGAGGGACCTATCAGATTATCGACTGTTTTTGGACGTTGTCTAAGAGGGTGGGAATAGTGAATAGTGCACCAGCCCAGATGTGACAACAATACGTAATGCATTGGCAGTGGTGGCTTTGTAGAGATATAGGATACTGTGTAGAATGTTTCTAGCTCGGTAGAGGGGGCCCACTGTCTTTGTAGTAGCCCTGACAATGCCTTCTATGTATTTGTTCCAATTGATTCTACCGGTGAATGTAATGCCAATGAGTTTGAATGTTAGACTGTCAGGTAGGGTGTTATATCCAATAGCAATCGGTGGTTGAATAGGTTTATTGTATTTGTTGAAGGAAAGGATCATTGTCTTAGCAGCATTAAATGTTACCATCTATTTATGACTCCATTTCACTACAGACTGAATGGCGCTTTCTAAGGATTTAGCCATTGCCTCTGATATGTGCGCGTCTGTTTTACCCACATGACGAAAGTAGAGTGTGGTCTCGTCAGTAAATATACCCATCTCAGACACAATGTTATCGCGGAGGTCGTTTATGTAAGTCAGGAACAATAATGGGCCAAAGATTGATCCCTGGGGTACACCTACATTTATGTCATGTTGTTTGCATAAACGGCCATCGAAGATAAGAAAGATCTAATTATATTGAATATTCGTCCAGTTATACGATACGAATTCAAATTCATGAGCATACCTTTATGACAGACTTTGTCAACGGCTTTGGATATATTAAGTACTACCACCCCACTCTAGCTTCACCTGCCTTGTCCAATGTATCGTTTATACGTTCAGAGTTGACCGTTAGCATATTCGCAGTAGATTGTGCTTGCCTAAATCCATACTCCATTCAGAAAGAAGTTTAGAATTAACGAGGTGACGAACTATCTCTGGATTGATTAATGATATAAAGAGTTTAGCGAAGAGCGGGAGTAGACTGATGGGACGATGATTATGAGGGTCAGTTCTATCTTCAAGATTTTTGAAAACTGCTACCACAGAGACAATTTCCAGCTATCAAGGAAGCAAGATTCGGCAAGGCATTTGTTGTAGAATTTGGAGAGGACAAAGACTAGTTCAGCAGAACATTTTTTTATTAATATTACTGGTATAAGATCAGGCCCACATGCTTTGGAGGTATCAAGGATTTTTATGATATCTCGGACATGAGATGAGGTGATGGTAAGGTCATCAAGTGTGGCTTCAATCCGCAATGGGAAATGTGAGAGAGAGGGGTTGGCGGAGTCCAAAGTAGAGTTTAAGACGAAACACTGGGCAAGTAGTTCAGTCTTATCGGTTGCCGTGCAAACGACACCATTGTGGTTGGATAGCGAGGCAATTGTTGATTGTCCATTGTAGATATTCTAGAAGTCACGAGTACCTAGTGGTTGTGACTGAATGCGTTTTCTGGTCATCTCTGTATACTTTCTCTTTACTTCATCTATTACAGTCTTACAATGATTACTTGACACTATCAATTTCTGTCTATTTGTGGTTGACTTATTGGGGTCGATTTGTCGGGGCGATGCTTCTGAGCAATAGCAGATTCACACTCTGAGGTGGCCCATTATGGAAAGTGGGGTTTGCTGTAAAATTTCCGCATGGGACATGTGCTTCAATGTCTTTGGACTTCATGCCCCTAGAGTTGATGCCGTCGTCAATAGTAATACTATGATAATATTGTCTGCTTTTGTGTTCGCTCTAATCTCCCTCATCATGAGATGGCTCCTTTTCTGTCAAGTTTTCGACCCCTATGTAAGATTCTCTTCTTTCATTGGTAGATACCAATGAAAGAAGTGTTTAGTGTAAACAAATTTTATTTTGAAGCAAGTGAAATCAACAAAAATGGCACAGCAAAGAAAATGGCAAGCCTTGAAATAGAACGGATAAATTGCTGCAAGTGATTCTGATGATTCGTCAAATATTGGCGTATCCACCTTTACATCTTATTACTTAATACCTTGCTGCTAGATGTCTACGTGTTATTGACTACTCATTAGCTTTACTTTTAAGTACAACTGCCCATTATTGAATAAAACTATCAAGTTTAATTAGTTTTAATCTGTTTAAATTTTTTCTCAGATCAAATGTGATTGATGTTACTGTTTATCCTGCATGTCGATTAACAAACAAAAATTAATAAGGAAAAACAAGTATTAAGAAGAAAAAAACGTTTACTCAACAGAAAGGTAAAAAGCGAACAGAGTCATTTAACAATACTATGTTGAGTTAGCAAGTCTCGTTCGTTTTGATTTATAAGGAAGACAGACGATGCAATTCTACTTTTTGAAGTAGTGTATGATATCTTTTATTTTGAGATTTAACTCATTTTCCGTTTTTAATTATCTCTCACGTTTCGATAAGTCGCCGTTTTCTGTTAGTGGATCACTTCTTTTCTGAAGCTGTTTGAAGGATGGTTTGATTAGAAACATCAAATAAAACATTAATACGCCCCTCTCTGATATGTTCTTCGACGATGTATATTTTAATTTTGTTTAGGTGCCAGTTCCGCACCAAATTAGAACCCTTAATTAGGTATACTAATATTCCTATTCATTTATCAGTAAATACACTCTCACAATTTTCTTTCCTGTGTCTATGTATGCGACAATAGAATGTTAAATAAGTTTTGAAAATGTTATTATCGTTAACTGATCTACGTTGGAGTTATCAAAGGCAGACCTTATGTATTGCGAACATAAGTTCCGAAAAGGCCCATCCGACAAATGCATTGACATTTCGTGTTACTCGATACTCGTGTAGAAATCTCTTTAGTTGTACTACTTTGTAAAAGCCTCTTGAATGCATCTAAAATATCTACGTCATTTCGGTACTTTTGGGGATGTAGGGAATTTTTACATGTTCCACAGCAAAAAGTGTGCATTCATTCTGAAACACTTTTAATGTAAATCGTTTTGCATTATCCGACACAATACAATTGATCACCCCTAATCTGGCCAATAGCTCACTGATCATCTTTTTTTAACTATATAAGTGGTCATTTTTTTACATTTTAGGATTTCTGACCCATTTGAAAAACTGTCGACAACAATGACGTAATATATGTCATTCATTAGTCCAGCAAAATGAACATCCATACGCGACCACAGTGTGTGTGATGTTGGGGCCATGAATTAAATGTAACAACTAATGACTTTTCTATAAAATACGAAGAAAATGTTATTATTTCTTGAGAGTGATACTTACGAAGTCAGCTATTGAATATACAACAGTGTCATGTGAAATGAAAACGCATTTTCTTCAATCCTATACGTAATTGTTCTTATGCACAAGCACTTCACGTCTATTTTCATTCTCGAATTCTTCTGGAAAGCAAGTTATTAACAGCCATGCTTCAAAATGATTTGTTCATATAACTATATGAAATAGTCTATTAAATTAGATCAGATAATCAGTTCTTATAAAAATGTGATGAATTACCATTTCCGTCATCTTCACTTTCTTCTTTACGAAATAGTCATTGTATCTTGGTTTCGGCCTCCTTTCCCCTGATTCGCACGTCAGACGTTTCTATTCACCCGAAATTCCTATCATGGAGCAGCTAAAACCATGACTTGAACAAAAGATTCAATTTACATACACAATTTAATTATTAATTCGCGAAATTGATGAACGAGCAGATAAGGTTTAGTGAGAATAATAAATTGAATATTCGACAATATGTTGGACATCGCGTTATCATGGGAAGGCTAGAGACAGATTAGTTTAGAAATGACAGAACAAAGGAAAGGAAGAATCAATTTCTTAAGGAAAGTCTAACGTTGGACCAAAGTGTTTGGTATATAACCACAGATAGATGGAATAGCCATTGGTTATGCATGGTGAGTGAGATTATTATCGACATTTTCCCCAAGAGTGAAGAGATAACTAAATTGGTAATCAAGATGAAAGTTGGATTACATTTTACGTTTCGAAGTAGGGAACAAATTCTATGACGCGTTGGCAAAAAAGTAAAATAAAACAAATAAATAGACATTAATAGACTTAGATGCACAGAGAAGATACAAAACAATCGTTCTCTTTAAATGCCATTTCTATGCTATTCTAGCAGGAAAACAGACAAAACCCAACCTATGATTATGACTTGATAGAGGGCCGGTGAGAGAAATGAATTTTACCGAGATATTATAGTATTGATACGTACCCTTTTTTACTAATATATAGATTTATGTATTTAAAAAATCAAGAAACATTTACAATAAAGCTCTAAAAAATAATGGTTACAATAATATCGAAATTAAATATAAGAAACAGGACACAAATCATTATAATAAAATTCAAAGTAAAAAAAAAGGAAATATAATCTGGTATACAACACCCTATAATCAGATGCAAAAAACTAAACTGGGCAAGAAATTGCTAAATCTGATTGAAAAGGGGATTAGTTACGGGGAACCGTTACTAATCCCCTGCATAAAATATTCAATAAAACCTAGAAAACCTAGAAATGATCATTTAGGGACACAATAACAAAATACTAAAAGAGAACAGCAGAGAGGAAGAAAAAATAACAAATTGCATAAAAAGTGACAAATATAGCAAACATAACACTAAGAAGAACAAAAAATAGAAATAACCAAAACCCTAGTAGTAATTACCCGAATAGAAACGAAAAAGTTAATAATGAAGATAAAAGATGTAACTGCATAAATCGTACACTTTGTCCACTACAAAACAAATGCCTAACCAAAAGTATTTTTACCAAGCCGCAATATTTGCCAGAGAAAACCCGAATAACAAGACGTACTACGTGGGTATGATCTCACTTGATTTTAAAACTAGATATTACGACCACAAAAGCACATTTTAAAACAGAAAACGTCGAATTAAAACAGATGATGATACGACAGGCCAGTATATGTAGAAATTTAGACGCCCCGTGTAGATTATGTCTGAATGAGAAATTCGAAATCCTAAACTTTAAAGACCCCCAAAATCTAGTAAACTATAGAATTGAGAGAGCAAACAGCTGCCTGCACAGAATAAAATCTATCTTAGGCTAACAACAAATAAATAAACAAACAAACAAATAAGTAAAAAAAAACTAAACTAAACTAAACTAAAACCTAAAACCTTAAAAACTAAAGCCTAAAATAGAAATACAAGGAACCACGTGTTAAAATAAGGTCCCTTATTATATTGACACAACAAAAAAACAGGGATAGGCCACTCTATAGAAAACAGAACAATAGAATAGGAAATAAAAGTCAAACATACCGGACCTTTGTTCGTGAGAATCCAAACGATTGGCTAAGACAACAACAAAAAGAGAGAGAGAGAGAGAGAGAGAGAAGGATAGAGAGAGAGAAGGATTCGAGTGAAAATATGCACAATAGATAATATAGCCATATAAAAAATATATAGGTATACTCATAATATATACATTAGAAAAAGCTCAAAATACTGCAGATATTAATATCAGCTTAATTGTTGATTATGAGATCAATCAGAGCTATTATGAAGTAAGTTGAGATGGACAAAATAAGAATATTGTTTATATCAGTTCAAAGAATTCGAACACAACGATTATTTTGCGTACAATCGTTTCCAAGACAATAAGAAAATAATTATTTTGTATTATACTTTTGATAACTCCAAAAACTCTTTATCAGCCCTCTTTACAATATCACATACAGAAGACATTTAGGAATACACATAAAATTTCAGTATTATTTCAAGACACATATATACAGTAATTATATGAGACATAACCTCCTATTAAGCTACCATCTATTACCCCATCAGTAAGCTCAAAGAGTATATAAGCAATGATAATACATAAGACACAGCAAGTTAAATTTAAAAATAATTTACAGTATATAAATACAGAATAAACCAGGAAGAAATATAAAATGAAATATAATATGATTAAAAATAAAATCAAGAAACACAGAAGAGATAAAGAGGGATAATTAATTATAATTAAAGAGAATAAAATATAATAAAATTAATAATGATAATGATAATAATAATAATAATAATAATAATAATAATAATAATAATAATAATAATAATAATAATAATAATAATAATAATAATTTTGTAGAGTTTAAATATGACTTAATGAACTCAACACAAATATAAATAAATAAACGAAAGAAAAATTTAAAAAAGAAAGAAAATGTAACAACATAAACGAAGAGTACATTCATGTACGGTAGTATACAATTATTATTTATATTAAGCTAAATTTAATTAAGTCTACGTCCAACCTGGGAAAAGAAAAATATGGAGGGTAATAAAGAATCTAACTAAACATAAATGGAAAGGAAAATTTCAAATCAGGGGATGCGCGAGAGCGCTCTATCCCTTAATAGACTACAACAACGGCCTATGCTGGAAATCTCTTTTCTTTGACTAATCATAACTCAAAAACCAATAAACCAAATTAGTTAAAACTTTGCACATTTTTTTTTGATATGTTCTATAAGTGTGTAGAATTTCAGCATCATTAGTCACGACAACCCAGAGATCCAGAAAGTTCGATCATGAAATAATGGTATCCGTGTGTACGTACGTACGTATGTGCCACCCTGTATCTCATCAACTATTTGATGGATTCAGCTGATTTTTCGCAGAGATAGGGGTTCTAGGGTCTAGTTGATGGCATTTAAATTTCAGTTTACCATATACCTCAGTTTTCCAGAAAATACCAAAAAACCTTAAAAATGACCATTGTATTGAGCCCACGCACACACAGACACACTGACACCAACGCACACACAGACAACACGCACACACAGACACAATGCATCAACTCTTTCACTGTCTTACGCATACTCACACTAAAGACGAGACACACACACTGCTTGAATCCACTTTCAATGTCGGCTGCTTAAACTTAACCATTTTAATATTTCCGACATTCCTCACTGAACTTTCTCTTATGAAAACAAATTATGATTGACTCCATTTAATAACTTTCAATGAAATGTAATTTATTTAATTGAGTGAGGGAGTTTTTTATTACGATTTCCTGTCAGATGAAATCGAAAGTCTTTCCAAAATTTGCAATTTCTCACAACGAAATTCAACGAAATATCGACCTACCTATCTATCTCTCTATCTATATATCTGTTTATAATTGTTGATTATATATATATATATATATATATATATATATATATATAGAGAGAGAGAGAGAGAGAGAGAGAGAGAGAGCGAGAGAGAGAGAGATTATTATGGAATTAGAATAATAAAACAATTTTTGTAAACATAACTTAATCCCATAACTAAGTTACATTTTAGCATAGAAATAATAAAACCTTAGAGAAAACAACGTTAATTAACTTACAGTTAATATAAGTATATATATTAACTGTGAAAAAAATTGTTCTAGTTTGAATTGTATCATGAGTAAATATACACTCATCATAATTAAAAAAAATATATTTACCTGTGAATATTGGAAGAAACATTGATTAGTCAAACTACCAACTATATCAATTATAAGAAGGCATTGTATTGAGGCATAGCCTTTACAAAAGTAGTGACATTCCATGAAAAATGCCAGTATACTAACATCATATGCCCTTTATAGGGTTAAGATGAAAATTCATATACACTAAACACTAAATGTACAAAAGCAAAGAAATTCCCAAATGTTTAAACTTTTATTGTCATTAAGGGTGTGCGAGCACAACAGGGCTATGCATTTTTTTTTCCGACGAAGAGAACCGGAATTGTCACCAAAAGTGTCAATTACCTTTTCTGTGGCATTGATCTTGATCTTTGAATCTAATCAGCTCTCAGTTAGACCATGACGGATATTTTTACCAAGTGTGGTGACGATTGATCAAGCAATGTGGGTGATAAGCTGTACACAAACAAGCAAACATCGTTACAAATTGGACCGAGAGCACAACCATTTTCATGATCAAATGCAAATATTGTGGCAGAGGAGATGGGTGTTTTAATATGTATAAGATTTTACAGATTGGGCAAAGCCTCGTTTTCACAAGTCTCATTGTGAAAAATACACTTGTATTTAGGGATAAGAAAAACATGCGTACGTTGAAATGACAAAAGAGAAATTATTTTCACAGTTCAAACGTACATTTTCACCCGGGGCTGACATGCGTGTATAGACGCGGAAGCGTCATCATAGTACAGTTGAAAAGAGCACTGTTCAAAGTTAAAAATGTCCACTTTTTTATAAAAGTTTCGTATTCAAGCAATTTCTATCAAAGAATACATTTAGTAATAAAGGACAGGGAAGTGTCAGAAATATATATATATATATATATATATATATATATATATATATATATATATATATATATACTCATCCATGTACATGCTCCGATCTAGCCAATAACTTACTCGATTTATACTCTCTACAATTTTGTTCGTGTATTGCCTGGCCGAACATTGGCAAATAAAAGAATCAACGTCATAATGTGTACTGGAATTACACTTTGTAATTCACATCAACGGCCACCAGGTGGTGTCGTTGATTTATTGGTATTTGCATAATAGAGAAATTCCTTTCGATATCAACGAGAATTCAAGTAAAAGCAGTAGAGCAGGCAAAGAAGTAGAAGACGGGGGGGGGCAACAATCAGAAGTTATGAGTAGACGACTAAGTGCTATGTAAAAAGTATTTCAATGTTCGTACCATTTCTTTAAAGCACGTGTTCTGCTGAGATCCATCCTGGGAAAATTTGAAGATTCTTTTGATTATGACGTTTTCAAACTATTTTTTATGATAACAAAAAAGAATCTTCAAGAGTTCACCAATGAACATGATTGGTCTTTTTTCAGGCCTGCAACATAAATTATTAAGCATTTGCCGGTTAGAATAAAACCTTCAATAAAGAGAAGTAAAAGTAGAGAAACTAAATTAATGACTGAGCACTAAAACGGCCTGGAAACCTTGTACTTGTCCCCCCCTCTCTCTCTCTCTCTCTCAATCTAGATGTCTCCTTCATTGTTCGTTTAAAGTAAGCGGCTATGAGAAGGAAAATTGTATAACACCTGCGGTGATCGTTGCTTCAAATGATGTAGACATGCTCTTCTTCTGAGGTCAACGTGGCAGTCGCTTTGAAAATGGGATTAGTTCTTTGCAAAGCCTTTTCTTCACTTAAAACCGATTCACGCTTTAAAAAGCTTCAAGATCTTACTCTCTTTTCATGCCGAAGTTGAAATATTCAAGCAATGCAAATACTGAACACAGGTTTACAGACGTCATATATATATATATATATATATATATATATATATATATATATATATATATATATATGTGTGTGTGTGTGTGTGTGTGTGTGTGTGAAGATAAATGAAGAAAGAGAAATAAAGATGAACGAATGACAAATTTATTTCATATTCGATTATTCAATGTAAGGTGTACTCAATAAAAACATGTTTATTTTTTTCCTTAAGGCAGGCTTTTCAAAGATTAACATTTTATCATCAGAGGAATTACATAGATCGATAAGTTGGCAGAGGAATAGCCAACATTCAAAATTTGAGTAAATTTAAGAAACAATATATAGTAATGGAAAGTAAAGGTTTTTGCATACAAAAGTTATCAAAATATAGAGTCTGTCCAGTTGGGTAAATGCCCGTTGACAAATTGTCCGGTGACGAAAAATTTAAAGATGGAAAAAAGAGATTTCGTGGAGACTACGTTAGAGATGGTCAAAATACACTAAATCCAACAGAATTATGTTTAGTTCAACCGTAGATGAAAAGCACTTATTAGGATGTAATTTGGAGAATTGGGGCCATTTTAAAATACTTTAATGGATCGCGAATGATAATAGTTTTAAGGAATTGAGTTTAAAATATTGTTAATATTTCAAGTAGGCCGAATTACTGGTGAGATGTGTTAGTTACTTCGAACGAAGCTAGGGTCTGAGAGAGAATTTCCTGGTTGAAGGCGAGGCCATTAAAAGTGGAAGAGGAGTGTGAAGTTAGGGGTGTTGAAGAAGGTTTAGCAGAGGAAACTCTAGCTTATGCGGGGAAGAGAATAGGAGAAGGGCTCATCGCTTGTAAGCAACAATATACTTTAATTACTGCTAGTTTATTTGCCAGGCTTGGAATGGCTTCAGTTGGAGTAGAATTTTAATTAGCTAATACAGTAGCGTTTCTGGTCAATAAGTAACCAGCTCGGGGGTGAGGGATGCCCCAGTATTTAAACGGATTTTTTAGACAAAATTATATATAATTCAGAAAGTTTTAAAATGTTCAAATCGGGAATTAGAGCTCAGAAAGTTAAAAATCTGGAATTTGCGTGTTTAAGATGTAATTATAGGACATTCATAGTTTTTCAGAGTTTAATGTTTAAAAAATTCATAGATTTCCCAATTAGTTAAATATTATAGGCGTGACTAATTAAGATATGTTTGTATATTACTGATGTTAGGATTGGGAGCGGCGTAAATATGTTTGCATCAAGGGAGTTCAAGTATAAGGAGTATGGAGTGGGATTGGGTTGTTTATGCAACCGAAGTGATAACATGGAGTATTGAAATTACAGATAAGTTTAAGGGGGCAAATAGGCCATTATATAAGTAACCGGGGAGCGCAATTTAAATGTCAGAGTTATGGGATCTCCCCTTTAAATTGCGGTCCCCGGTTACTTCTATAATGGCCCATATACTCGGATTTCCTTCTGGAATTTATTTTACTCTAACACAATATTGGCTCAACCCCACACGTGTGTTGAGCTCTCTAGGGACTACTCGTATCGGAATTACTTCAACATTGGACATAGGATAGAGAAATGTACACCACCATATTCACTAAAAGCTTGCACAGCTTCACATTCTCCCTAATGAATAGAATCACGAATTTTACCAACAGGTTGAGATGAAAGGTGTATTTCTTTTTAGGAACGCGGAATCTAATTGAAAAGAAAACATTTAACTTTAGATCCCAAAATCCATCGAAACCCATAGATGCTTTGAAACTTTTCAAAGCTCATTTGTTTGACCAAGTGAAAGGGATTTAGTTTAGAAATTATACCAACAGGTTTCAGTCCGACATGAGGAAGGACATTGCGGAGATTAAAATATTTAACAAGGTTTGGGTCAAAGTCGATAAGTAAGTAAATTATTATAAGATGTCCCCATTGCAATATAGTAAGACTGTTTTTGGATAAAATTTCTACTAATTATTGAAAGGATATTCATGGAACGGAGTCTATGATAAATGAGGACAATACCGATTTTCCATCCAAACTAAACATTGAGGATAGCGTGGGGAAGATAGATAGGAAGAATGCATATATTCTTATCAAAGACCACAAAAAGAATTCTCAGAATAACAAACAGTCGACACTAATTAACTCCACCAAATTTGAACTTTATGGATATTCTCAGGCATATTATAAATGTGTAGCTTCCAAAGCTACACAAATTATAAATATGACGTTGGAAGCTACACATATCTCTGGAAGAATTCATCGGACACAGGAAAATTATTTGAACTAATTGAAAACAAGGGGAATACCTCAGTTATCCAATTCGACATGATGGATTTTACCCCTCGATTTCAAAGGAGTTGCCGTAAATCCATCCTTGTAAATAATCAGAAAACATGGATTAAACAGAACAACAGCAACTTTGATGTCCCGATGGGAGCATTTGCATCAGCACTGATTGCTGATCTGGTGGGTATTTTTATAATCTGCACTATTAGTAGAATTGTAGAACCTAACTTAGTGGGGTTATATAGGGATGATGGTCTTATTGTTATCCCTAATAGTAACAGCCCCTGGTATTAAAAATACACAAAAAATTAATAAGGGCTTTCAAATATTTAAGACTGAAAATGGATATAACCCCAAACTCTAAGGAAGTAAATTATCTAGACATTAGCCTGAACTTAAAAGAAGGGAGTAATAAACTTTCGGCAAATAAGGAAATGTTTGAAGCGAATAAGCACTTATATAATAGAACACTTGATAGCAGTGGCTACACCGAAAAACGTAAATATACTGAGAATAAAAATAAAAATAAATCTAAGAATAGAGGCCGGAAAGTATTATGGTTCAACCAGCTTACTGTCAAGATCGGTAAATATTTCTTGAACCTAATAGACAAACATTTTAACGCGAACAATCCACTAAGTAAGATATTTAATAGAATAAAAAACAATTAAAGTTAGTTACAAAGAACATGGATAGGATTATTAGTACACATAATCAAAAAATATTAAATAAATCTAATAACATTAAGGCAAAAGAAAATAAGTGTAATTGTCAGGTGTAGAATGAATGCCTACTAGATGGTAATTGCAAAGTAGAGTACGTTGTTTATAAGGCCACGATATGTCCGGAAGATACAAACAGGGACAAGAAAGTCTAAATCGGCATATCTTTAGGAAACTGGAAACAGCGTTTCTATGACCACAAACATTCATTCGTAAATCCAGAACATAAGAACAACACGGAGTTGGCGAAATAATGGTGGCTACAGAAAAATTAAAACAGAATACCGGTGTTTTTTTTGGTCAATCTTGTGCTATTCCTACACTCCGAATGAATTAAGGCAAAGATGCAATTTGGAGGAAAAACATAATTCTGAAATACGAACAGGGCAATCTTCTAAACAGAAATGATGAACTAATGACAAAGTGCAGACATAAATGTAAATGTAAAATAACCAATAACTCATAATCTAAGATCCACTGCGATCCTTAGCGGTAGATATACTGAATTGGGTCTGATGGATTACTTTTTATTTTGTATCTGTTATTATTTATCCTTTAATCACCTTCCTGATCCTTTATTTCTTCATCTATTTATGTTTTAAATTTCATTATGACAAATTATCATTATTATTATTAGGATCTGCATTATTATATATTTATATGTTTATAGCTATTATTAAGAACACAAAAAATATTGTCAATATTTTCATAAATTTTATTATTATTATTATTATTATTATTATTATTATTATTATTATTATTATTATTATTATTATTATTATTCCAATTGGTAGGATTGTTAGGATTGCTATATTGTTATATTGGGGTAACTATTTTCATTGTGGGTACTACTACTTTTGAATATCCCCCATGATTTTCCATGTCGCTATGGTAATTTGTACCAGATTGGCTATGGCTGTCACAGTTTTTTTTGTTTTTTTTAGACGCAAGGGTCTACTGAGAAAAAAAGTGAAAGTTTGAGGATGTCAACCTAAATTGGGAGCTGCGCAGCGTGATGTCTGTTTACATTTATTTTAAATGTTTGTATGTCAGGACCGTCAGGAAAACAGGGAGCAGGGAGGGTGTTCCAAAGTCCAGCAGCACGAGGAAATAAGCTTTTGGAGTAGAAATCTCATCGGCATCTGGGGACCTCAACAGTGAATGGATGGGATTTGGAAGATTGTTGGGTTGGTCTAATGAATTTACATCGTGGGGGTACCAGAGCAGCAAGCTCATCAGAGCACAATCTATTAAAGTACTTGTAAAACAGGCACAAGGAAGCAACATTGCGGCGATGGGACAGGGGCTAGAGCTTGGTGGATAGTGAGGGGCCTATAAAGTTGGCGACTCTTTTTTTGGACCTTGTCTAAGAGGGAGACACTCGTGGATGATGCCCCAGGCCAGATGTGGAACAATACTCCATGCATAGGCGGATGATGGCTTTGTAGAGATACAGGATAATGTCAGGTGTGAGGAGTTTACTAGCACAGTAGAGGGAGCCACCTACTTTGCAGCAGCCCTGGCAATATTTTCAATGTATATATTCCAATTCATGTTATCTGTGAAAGTTAGGCCGAGGTGTTTGAATGATGAACTCTCAGGTAAGGTGCTATTAGCCATGACAATCGGTGGTTGAAGAGGTTTCTTGTAGTTATTGAAGGAAAGTAGCTTTGTCTTTGCGGCATTAAAAGTTACCATCCATTTTTTACCCCATTTCACTACAGACTAGAGGTCATTTTCAAAGGATTCAGTCATTGTTTCAAATATGTGCGCGTCGGTTTTGCCCACATGACGAGAGTAGATCGTGGTGTCGTCAGCAAATATTCTTATCTTAGTCTTAATAACACCAGGGATGTCATTTATAAAAATCAGGAACAGTAGAGGTGGAAGGATATATCCCTGGGGTACACCAGCATTTATGTCATGTTGCTTAGATGAACGGCCATCGAGGAAAACCTGGATCTTTCTTTTTGTTAGGAACGATTTAATTATATTAAATATTTGCCCAGTAATACCATATGAGTGCAGTTTTAGGAGAACTCCTTCATGCCAGATCTTGTCAAAAGGCCTTGGATATATCGTGCGCTACCGCCGTAGCTTCACCTGCCTTATCCAGTGTATCGTATATGCGTTCAGAGATGACCGTTAGGATATATGCAGTAGATCATGCTTGTCTAAATCCGTATAGATGATCAGAAAGAAGTTTAGCATTAACTAGGTGCCGGACTATCGCTAGATTGATTAATGATTCATAGATTTTAGCAAAAATCGAGAGTAGACTAATTGGGCGGTAGTTTAGAGGATCAGTTCTATCTCAAGAATTCTTGAAGACTGGTACCACAGACGCAATTTTTCAACTATCAGGGAAACAAGATTCAGTAAGGCATTTGTTGTTTGAGAGGACAGGGGCCAGCTCAGAAGAGCATTTCTTTATTACTATTACTGGTATAAGATCAGGCCCACAGGCTTTGGAGGTGTCATGTTTTTTTTAATGATATCTCTGACTTGAGATGGGGTGATCACCAGGTTCTTAAGTGTGGCGTCAGTCCGCAATAGACATTTAGGGAGAGATGGTTAGCTGAGTCCATAGTGGAGTTTAAGGCGAAACGCTGAGCAAGTAGTTCAGCTTAATCAGTTGCCGTGCAAACAACATCGTTGTGATTTGATAGCGGGGGAATTGTCGATTGTCCATTGTTCATCACACTATTGTAGTTTTTCCAGAAATCACAGGTACTTAGTTTCTGTGACTGAATGCGTTTTTTGGTTATCTCTGTGTACCTTCTCTTTGCTTCATCTATCACTACCTTGCAATCATTTCTTGCCTATATAAATTTTTGTCTGTTTACTTATGGCGGCCGAATTTTCGGAATGCCTTCTGCCTCCTAACAATAGCAGCTGCACATACTGAAGGGAACCATACAGGAGAGTGGGGTTTGCTGAAGAATTTTCGCGTGGGACATAAGCATCAATGCCTGCTTTGACCCATTCGGTTAGCTCATTTGCACACTGATCAGCAGGAAGTGAGAAGGTTTCACCCCATGGGGCGTCGTTGATGTGATCCCCGAGGGATTGATGATCAACCTGCTCATAATTTCTCATCGTTTTGAGCAACGGATATTCAGCTTTTGGAAAAGTTTTAAGGTGATAAGTATCATTATCACAACGTGATCAGAGTTTCCGAGCAGGTTATGGGCATTCGTCACACAAGCTTCGGGTAGTGAGGTCAAAAACATGGCGAAAAGTGAGGCTTGCTGGTCCGCACGATGAGGAAGGCGGGTCATAAAAGTGACAGCTTGTGAGAGGTCGTGAGCTGTAGAGAAATTAAAAGTAGAGTTCCCAGCTGCATCAGTAACGTCTCTATATATGTGTATTGAGTAGTGATAGGTGAATTTATCTTGTGTCTACTCTGGTTGAAGGGGAATGCGTCTCCAAACAGCTTTCACATTTTGGGGATCAGTAAAAGAACAGAATATAACACCACACGAACCCACATACTCACACTAGTTAAATACCTAGAAATATATTTATCGACTATTATTAAGCAAAATAAAAACATCTATATATGACCAAGATTTAAAATTAACAGATACAGACAGGCCCTCTGATAGACCCATAAACGTAATTAGGTACCAGCACATATATTGCAGTCTCTAATGGTCTACCCGCTTGATTTAATTACCCTTAGGATAGCATTTTTAACTGATAATGATAAATCCTCCTCCATTAGACAGCAAGCCCTCCCTTAGCTAATTAACTAACATTATGATAAGTTTTATACTCAAACAAAAGCACACATACTAAATATATATATATATATATATATATATATATATATATATATAAACACATAAACACTTTAATAACAATAATGCACCCTCACCAGGTAAATTAATAACAGTCGGCCACACTAGAATTTAACCCATGGGCTGATCAATAATTTACACTACACATCATCACCCCTACCTACTAGACACCATTCTCGAGAGTCCACAATTTCCCTGTACAGGGGTTGTCAGGAAAATCTGGCATGAGGATACTTCCTCCTACAAGTTAACCTTGACCAAATATTCAAAATGACATAGTAACCGACGCCCAAATTAGATAATCCTGACACGGCTATACACTGACTCATACGAGGAATGGTGCACGTTCTCCAAGTGATGTTACCTCAAGCAACAGCACTTAGCTGGATACTCCATCAAACTATATGAATTCTTGTCCTGGAATCCGGTAAGACCAAGAGATCACAAGAAACATAAACTATAAAATTAACTGGCAAATTGATGGGAGGAAAATTAATGTATTTAACCTCTTTACTAACTCAGCGTTTGATACTTAAAGGAGAACTTTAATGGAATATTCGAATATGTGTGTATCTCATATAGAGATCAAGTGTAAGTCCCAGGAAGGGGTCTCTTGATTTTTAAGAACTTTGACTGAATTAAAATTAATACACCATAAAACAGACAGATATACAACATACGTATTTAACAATTAAATTATTTTTGAATGATACTGTAACGATTATGGCGCATACAGCCATATATACCTTCCCCGTAAACTCGGTACTTTTCCCAAAATAGATATTTGAGCGAATTCACAGGACGATGAAACCAGTGATCGTCGAATTCCAATTTTCTGTCTTTATTTGTGAGTCGCTAAAAGTTTGGATGGGTTTTCTAAACAGTAAAGGTATATCTATGTCAATGAAACCATGGTACATCTCTGGAATATGTAACGTATAGTTTTTAAATAAATAATTTGTATATATATATATATATATATATATATATATATATATATATATATATATATATATATATATACGTGATATATCACGTGATAGTGTGTGCATATGTGTATATATACAGGTGGAGGCCATGTGTCTAGATCTATGCGGTTATCAAATATTGATATTTGTTTGTATGTGTCATGTTCTTATCTAGTAGGGGCTGAAGAGATAGTACTTATAATGACTTGACTGAGTTTTCCATTAGTTCGGAGAAGTCCATCGCTCTGCATCGCAATTTCAAGGCCAGAAAGAATACAGTTTATTGTCATCTTATTTCTTCTTGATCCCGTGTTTAGATTATATTTAATGCTTTTAATTTTGCAATCACAGTAATACATGTATTCATAGATCCATGTGTTATATGTATATGTATAAAACATTATTTTGTTTTATTTTATAGTATTGAGTTCATTGGTCTTAATGTGTGATTAATGAGTTATGCATTATCATTGTCCGTCCATTGGGCTATCAGAAATGTTTTGTGGTGACATACACAGACACACACTATATATATATATATATATATATATATATATATATATATATATATATATATATATATATAAATTATTTATTTAAAAAGTGTACAATACATATTCCAGAGATGGACCATGGTTTCATTTATATATGTAATGCATAGTTTTCAAATAAATAGTCTTACGATCAAGCACTTTATTGATTTCTTTCAACATATCCCGACAAACTATATATATAGAGCCTCTCTCTATATATATAGTTTGTCTGTGGCCCCAACGAGAGAAAAGTGTACATTCAAATAAGTGGAGCTATCGATTTATATATATATATATATATATATATATATATATATATATATTTTTGACATCTTTCCGGTGTTATTCTGTCTTTACTGTTTATTAGGATGTCGTCAAGGTAGACAATAACAAAATCAAGTTCGACCAGCATGGTATCCATCACTTGCTTAAAAATTGCGGGAACAACTTTGACCCCGAAAGCTAGCCTTGTATAAACTGCGATGCGTATTTATACACAACAGTTTAGAACGCTCTTCTTCCACGGGTATTTATAGGTACGCTTCACTCAGGTCTATCTTTGAAAAAAATCTGCCTCCAGTTATTTTAAAAAACTTTCTCCGTCCTATGCAGTGGGTAGTGATAATCCTTTAGTGTTGCATTTAATCCCGTTTAAAAATTTGCACACTCGCCGATTTATTTTTTTCTTTACATAGACAGTTGGTGCTTCCCACTGACTGTATTCCACTTTCGATAATATGCCGGTCGTCACTAGTCGGTCGAGTTTCTCATTTATTTTGTCTACCTAGCCAAAAGGCACATATTTTTCTTAAATACGGGCTGAACGTTTTCGTTCAGTTGAAATTTGGCCGCCAGTTTTGTGCATCGACCAGAAAAAACTTTGGGGTAGTTTTGTTTTAAATCCAGCTTTAGTTTTTCTGCTTCGGTTGTCTAACTATCTCTGTTTTTGGCAAAACGTATTTATTGCTAACTCCCATCTGAAGTCTCAGAAGCATCCCGACGATACTGATTAAAGTAATGGTTACGATGGGCAATGGCAAAAGCACTAACATATGAAAACCATAGAGGAAAATGAGGTTTGGTTTGAAACTTACGATGAAAAATTAAGGTGTCAGTTCCAACTAGAAGCCAGCCAGCAACCTCCCTTGAAGCACCATTCGAATAATACCAAAAATAGGACCCCATGACCCTTCAAATAGGAAGCTGCGAAGCCCATCCCAATCAGCCCTCCTGTAGTTGAACGTCTTCCATGGTAAAGACGATCAATAGAAGACTTCACCGAAAAATAAACCTCAACATCAACAACAGTGTGACTAGAAGAACTGAATAGGGGAGACGAAGAAATAGAACATGAGTCAGGAACAGAAGTGAGAAAGGATCAAGTAAGGATGGTTGATGAATATAATTATCAGGAAAATGTGGGGAAGGTGACAATTTGGGACAAGTCATGAGACAGAGAAAAGTTAAGACAGATTTCACCAGCTAGATCTGTGCGGTTAGAGTGAGGGAGTCAGTCAGAATAATGAGCATTGAATTCACCAAAAACAAAGATGGAGTTTGACGGATGAATTTGCAATGCATTATCAATACTGCTGGATATAGCATCAACAAAAGAGCAGTCATTTTCAGAAGAGGGACGGTAAAAAAGAACAAATACGAAGATGAGTTCAGCAAAGACAACCTCAGATAAAAAGGACGCCAATGAGATGCAAGGCTGGGGACACGTGCAAAGGGGAGATCCTTGCGATAAAAAAATCAAGACCATGAAAATGCGTGGAAGGGTCTAAGAAGGCATGTAGATCATTGATATCAATGGAAGCATCCAAATTAGTCTCACAAAGAGCAAGGATGTGAGAGCAGCCCAAGTGAAAGGACTGAACATAAGGAAAGTTTGACCTGAGACATCTGATGTTACTATAGGAAATAGTAAGGTGTTTGTTGTGTGGATTTGTGGAAGCCATAATAATAAATAAAAAGAGAAAGGTGGAATCATTTCAAGACAAACGAGCCTGAAAGAGACCCAACCACCAGCATTCACTCCCCTGGACTCCAAACAGGCTAGCTAAAAAAAATAACCCATTCAAGAGCCCAATAGGGATGGAAGGGGTTACTAGGGTGGCTGACAAAAAAAGTCTACCCCTTAACTGGTTCGTGGCTAATCAGAAACCGGTGTTTTTATCGTGACACCATTGTCATCCCTAATTTTTTTTTAAACTACTCTAACGGAATTGACATTTGGGGAATATTAATTAATTCGTGTCCTAATTTTAAAATTTCACAAAAGTCGGAAGTATCTGAACTTTTACGGAGGGCTTCCGCCTTTTTTATACCGCCTTTGCATATAACTTAGTTAAGTTAAATATAGCCTATATTACGACCATCTGCACCTAATAGCAGTCTTCTAAAATTCATAATTATATATATATATATATATATATAGAGAGAGAGAGAGAGAGAGAGAGAGAGAGAGGTACAGAGTGTTTTTTTACAAGTGTATAATAGTTGTTAAAACTATCTAATTTGTGCATTATCACTGCCATTTAAGCCTGCACCAAGTGAAATCATGTTTGTTGAAATCACAATCTTTGTATTTAGCCTTATTGGCAATGCATTTGCCATTAACACAATCTAAAAGTGTCTCCCGCTCGCAAACCCCGGTAATCTGCCAAAGCCTTCTTTATTACCACATCTTCAAGATATGATGATATTGATGATGATGGCATTATCCGGTTGGATGTTGACGGAAATAACCACGGGGGTTGGGGACAAAACGAAGAAACCGCAGGACAAAGAAAATTAGAAGGAGCGGGAAAATAGTAGCTATGGAAAGAAAAGAAATTAAAATAATAAGAGAACAAAAAATAATGGCTTAAATTGTTGAGGTTGTTTAGAGTGTCGTGCGACAGTCATAAAGCAAAATCCTTTTCTGACTTAGTTTATTATGAATGAAATATTTACGATCGGCAGCCACATTGTGTACGTCGAAGGGAACAGGGAATTTCAGCATTAATACCGCTGTTGATTTTTGTTCTATTATTTTTTTTATTATTGCTTCGAGTCGTCCGCCTCTGTAGCTATTAAGAAGGACAGATATAAACACGTGATATAGTAGGGTAGGTCGGTGACGAGAGGATAAAGGGAAAGGGCACTCGTCAAGTAAGAGAGTTGTAACAGTTACAAAGAGAAATAGAGAAAGAACAAAGAAGCGAGAGGATGTCAGAAAAGAAGATGACGAAAAGGGAATTAAGAGGGAGAAAGAAAAGACGGGATATAAAGCGGTGTGGTGAAGGTGGATGGAAAACTGGAAACAATGAGATGGTTAAGAAACAATGGTAAAAAGGGAAGGAGAAGAAAAAGAAAAATGATATTTTAGACATAGAGACGTGAGATTAAAAAATTAAGAAAAAAAGAAAAAAAGAGTGGATGAGAGGAGAAAAAGATGGAAGAAAGAAAACAGAACAGTAGATGAAGAATGATAAGAAAGACATCGCCATGAAAGTTGATAAATAATGAAATACTTTAAACGATTTGTTATAGACTGGAGATAGAAAGCAAAATCAAATATAGAATATATCATTGCCGAAGTCCTTGTCTAGTCATTATACTAGACAAGGACTTCGGCAATGTACGGTAGTTCCATAGAGTAAATGTGGTATTGTGGTTACTGAAATGAAAATGATGGACAAATGGTGAAAGAGAAAAAGGAACAGTACTTAGCTGAATGAATCAGAATGTGTCGAGTTAAGAGTAGGATAGACAGGTGATATTCCCTCACTCCCTACACTTTCAGGGCATAATCTGGAAAATGATACTCTTACAAATAAATAAGTATAGTATATGTTCAGTCTCAGGAGGCCACCCTCGTAAGCATTACCTCCCCGTTTCGGGCGTGTTGTAAATCATCTCATTCGTAATAGGGAGACGACTGTTTTGTTCCTAATCCAAAGTGGTCTTTGGGGGGGGGGGGGATCTTCATTTTAGCCACATAAAAACCGACATTTTATTTAACTGATATGTCGTTGGGGCGGTAATTAAATATGGACACTTTAAGTAAATGGAAAATATGATTGTTTCATCACAAAAGCAAAACGATGCATATTTTTTGTCAAAATAGAAAGGAATCAAAAAACGAAGAAATAGAGAAGAATAAAGAGGTTTAAAAGAAGATCAACGTTTGTTTCGGGCCATTTATAGATTTGTGTGTAGATGCGTTACAGATTCATGTTAGCGACTGTGGATTTCTATGAAGTTGTCGTATCTGTCATTGTCAGCTTTTTATGTTATTGAAAAGGGCAGTATAATTTGTAGCAAGCCGTAAATAAACATGTTTGAATGATAAGGTATGGACACCAACCCATCGACTAGTGACGTCATATGGGCGATAAATCATTTCAGTTACCTAGGATGATGAAACGGCCATATGAAACAGGGGCCGTAAAAATGTGTAATGATTTCACAAGATGACGAGACCGCTATTGACTTGGCGTCATGGTTAGAACAAAGTGAAAGAATCCTCTCCTTTAATTCGAGTTAGTTTCATTTTAGCTGTTGTTTTTTTTGTTGCTTTTTTTTTCAAGGAATATTTTATGTTCTGTAGTTATTTGCTAGAAAATCGCTGCAATTTAAATCAAGTAAACATATCTATATCTTACATATCTATATCTTACACATCTATATCTTACATATCTATATCTTACAGTCTGCACCAAAGCTTTTTTGAAGCCGGGATCAGCAATGTAAGACAGAAAGGCTCTGTTTACGTCAATGAAATATTCATGTGACTTTGTAGAAAATATTCGTGGGGTTAAACCCAAGTTCTCAGCCAAAGACCTTTAGTCGTTACACTGTATTCACACCTAATATCTATCTATCTATCTATCTATCTATCTATCTATCTATCTATCTATCTATCTATCTATCTATCTATCTATCTCTCTCTCTCTATATATATATATATATATATATATATATATATATATATATATATATATATAAATTATAGGCGCATTCCAATAACCAACTGAAAAATCAATCCATAACCATACCTTTCTTCTGAGTTTACAATTTCTTCATCCTCATATGTCGTCGAACGATAAGCACCAAAATGTTGCCTCTGTACTTGTCATCTTTTTCATCTATCAGCGAATACTTTTAATTCCACAAGACGATAAACAAAAAAAAATCTAATATGTTTATATTGTATTTTTGATGTTTTTGTGTTTATTTGTTTCAAATTAAATACTTTCCGCCAGTGTTTAATTTGAAAATTGTTATTATTTCTTCACCGAATGAAAATAAAGTGATTGTTTCTTCTGAGAACAAAAGCAGGCACATATATTTTAAGGAGTATCTAAAAGATACAACTTCAATGTTTCGAAATTTTTTAGATGAGGATTGATAATTCGGATTATTTGGACTACTGTTCTCATTTAGCGAGTCATTTCCGTACAATTTCAGTGTGTAATATTCCGATAAAATTAAAGATATTCCAATCGTTTTCATTGATTAAATATTTGTTACGATTCGTTGGCTCCAAAAATAAGACAAATGTATCGATTTACACCTGTCAACACCGTTACGATAAAGGTTGAGATTGTTGCCTTTGTTACAGAGACGAGAATTTAAAATGGACTCATAATTCTATTTAATTGTGCAGGTACTCACTAGTTTTACTTACATAAGTATTTAGCACAACGATGTAACTAGAAGATTGTTTCTATTATTGGACTTCTTGGATAAAAAAATGGATAATTAAATAAAATGAATAGAACAATTTTCATATCGATTTGAATTTGTTTTATTTGATGGAAAAAAATTTCTGATTAAGCTTTCTAAAAAATGGAGAATTTATTGTGAAGAAAAAATGTGTGTTTTAAGGATGGGCAGAAAAAAATATTTAAAAACAAACATAGTTTTAAAAGAAATTTTGAACGTTTTTTAAGTTAATATATTTATATTTTCAGCTCTAGTAATTAATACACTATTGAGCAATAAAGTCTACTTTAGTGGAAATTTAAAAGGAACATAAATTATGATATATATATTTATATAATAAAAGAAAAGTTTATATACAAGAGACTGTACTTAAATTATAAAATGCATATTCCAAAATCGATACGTTCAATAGTTTAGGATTTTACCAAACGCATACATACTATTGACGCTCGTATGCGCACCGATACTAATTTATTGCCTAATATAACTTAACATTTGATGTAGAGTAATTATTTCGTATATACATATTTTGTATCTACCTTATTTTAAAAGTGTGTTTATGGGCGGGTGCGATTCAGGGCGTGCGCACTCCATAAATGGTAAAGTTTACAAGAAAAAAATGTGCCCATGTTACTCACCGGTGTGCCGAAAATATTCATGCGAATTCATAATGATAGGTTCATGGAAAAATACACGAATAAAAATAAAAACCATTTTATATATGCATCTCGTAAATGTGTACATTTACAAAAAATAAATGTGTCCAAGTTACTCATTTTTTAGAATATATATTGCAAAATTAATTATGGCTCTTTCATTAATTTAGAGGATAAAAACTTTTGTGAGTCCAGTTTAGGCAGGTGCACTCCCTATATGATAAAGTTTACGAAAAAGTGATATTGTTACCTACCGGGTTGCCGAGAATGTGTCATACAAAAGTTTATTAAAAAAATGTATATATATATTAAATATTATGTCTTTAGAAAAAGAATGATGTGGCTATGTATTTTGGAAATACATATTCAAAAATTCATAATAATCCGTTGATTTGTTTAGGAGATTACTCTGTACACACACACACACATATATATATATATATATATATATATATATATATATATATATATATATATATATATATATATATATGTTCCTAAATTTATAAATATAGAGATGTCTATATAATAAAGGTGAACGTATGTGTGTGTGTCTTCTGTTTATTGTTAATTTTAAAAGTTAATCACATGTAAAATTCTACTGGGAACATGATGGAAATAATAAGCTACGTGACCTTTCCAACATTTTGCACATTGAAATGTACTTATGCGTCTTATTTAAAAGACGACTTAACAAATGTTCCTTCTGCCGAGAGGGAAGAAAATCAGACTGACAACACATCGGGTGTGCTGTTTCGATCCATGCCCATTGACTACTTGTTTTAAATGAGAAAAAAGAAAGAATATCTCTTTCCCCTGTTATTTTAATATATTAAGTGAAGAACATCTAAGATTTTGGTATATTAAGTATCTAACGCTTCTCTCTCTGTATGTCCGTCTGTACCTCTCTCTCGCCTGTTTAACCTCTTATATTTATAATTCCCGTAAACGTTTAGTTACAAAAAAAAGAATGAGCCAATGTTACTCACTGATTTTTTCAGAATATATATCCCCCAATTGACAATGATCTATTCATGAGTTTAGGAGATTAAAATTTGGGAGCGTCAGCAGCCCCTAAATGGTAAAGATAAAAGAATATAATGTGCTCATGTTACCGTATGTTTTTAAAGATATATTCCAAAATTAATAATTAGCTGTTCATTAGTTTAGGAGATTACCCTGTACGTATATCCAGATATAAATTAATAGACATACCTAAGTTTATAAATATAGAAGTGGAAAAGGGGACGTCTGTGTGTGTGTCCCTGTCTATTTATTAAAAGGCAGACTAGAGAGTGTATTTTAATTCTAAAAGATATACACATGTATAATTCTCCTATGAACATGATGAAGTAGCACTAACACCCTATTTTCACGTTTAAGAAAGCTACGCGCCATTTTCTAACATTAAATTTAAATGTACTTATGTTTCTTATTTACAAAGACAACTTAATAAATTTCCCTACTGCTGTATTGGAAGAGAATCAGACTGAAAACATCAAGTGCACTGTTTCAATTCTACCCTGGAATTGCCTTTTTAAAACGAAATCAAAGACTATCACTTCCCCTTTTAATTTTAATATAATAAAATGTAAATGAAGATCATCTTAGATTCTTGTATAGTTTGTATCTTAATGTATCTTAGTCGGTTTGTCTGTCTGTCTGTCTGACTGGCTGGCTGGCTGTGCATCCCTTTCTCTCTCCTTCTGTCTCGTGTTCTAAATCGACTACTAGAATACCTGTCCCAGAACAGGTAAGAATTAAATATAGCATTAGTTTAAAATGTTAATATTTTTCTTTCCTGGTGGTATCATAGATTTTCGGTGACATCACCTTAATGGTATAGTTTTTTAAACAAATAATATGTGTTACTAACCGTGTGGATAGAATACATATTCCATTATTCATAATCATAATTTAAACAATTAAAGGTTTTACCAATCACAATCGATCGTTTTACAAATGTATTACTTAATAAAAATAAAAATGTGATGTAGAGACATTATTTGACCAATTAAATTATTTGTATCTGACTTATTTTGAAATAATTTTTGGGGCCGATGCTAATTAGGCCGCCCCCCCCTAAATGGTAAGGTATGCAAGAAAGATAATGTGCTGATTTTACACACTGGGTTGCTAAGAATATGTATTCTACAATTCATAATGATTTGTTCATAACCAAAAATGAAATAAATAGTTAAATAATTCCTAAATATGCATCCCGTAAAAGTATACATTTAATAAAAAAATGATGTACCCATGTTACCCACTGTATTTTTTAGAATATATATCGCAAAATTCATAATGATCCACTTAATAGTTTAGATACAAATTTGAGTTTGAAAAAGCGCCGACCCGAATGTTTAAAGTTTACAGAACAAAATATGGCCATGTTACTCACCAGCTTGCTGAGAATATTTATTTCAAAATTCATTATTATCAGTCCATAAAAATATGATTTAAAAAAATGTTTATACATATGGACCCACCTAAATGTTAAAAAAAAGAAAATCTGACCACGTGATGCAGCGTATTTTTACAATATGTATTCCAAAATTTATAATGATCCGTTCATTACTGTAGGATATTACCCTGTACATA